>JALIZH010031743.1:0-58988 GCA_030522465.1 Rhipicephalus appendiculatus
ATGGTAGCCCTGGATAGTTCTTCGTGGACCAACTACACTGTAAACGAGATTACACCCATATGGGTGTAATATGGTGTCTATAACTCACACCCCTACACCCCAAAAAATGGGTGTAACAAGCAGGATTACACCTATATAATGGGTGTATTTCCAAATTTTCACCCATGGGTGTGAACATTCTTGTTCACACCCATGGGTGTGTAATAGCAAGATTACACCCATGGGTGTGTAAAAGCAAGATTACACCTATGGGTGTGTAATAGCAAGACTACACCCATGGGTGTGTAATAGCAAGATTACACCCATACGGCAAAACGGGTGTAGGGGTGTTTATGCACAATTACGCCCCAACGCCCATGCGAAAAATTCCATAATTTGAGCGGTACCCCTCTCCCAGTTGGCTCCCATGGAAGCGCTAGAAGGCGGACCCTTCAGAGCTAAAGGGCTGTAGTCCTTTTATGGCCACCAGACTAATCATAGTGGCTCCTGCCACAGTGGGAAAATCCTGGCCCCAGCGCTGTTTTTATGGTGCATATGACGCACGGGATATATGGCCCTCACATACACAATGTAATCGTAGCTGAATATGAAGGCATGACTCAAATTGTGTTGTCGTCTATAGCACGACGTTCACACAGTTATCCCATAGTGCAAAATGAAATCGAGCTTTATTAAACACAGAGCTCGTACAGGGTTGAGAGACAAATTGTAGGCTGTTCAGAGACCTTCTTCGAGTGCGCAGAGCGGCATCGCATTTGCGGCCAAAGAAGACATCAAATAGGATGCGAATTGCATGGCATGGAGCACTAATGACCAAGGCATGTGTATCAAAATATAACGAAAGAACCTTTATTTGCACTTTAAAATGAAGAACTGGTTTTAACATGCTTCAATGCAACACACAAATGCAGTGCAGTGAAGTATACAAACAGCAAGAACAGTAGTGCAGTGCAGCATGCCTTATTTCTCTAATATACTGAAATAATTGCAATCACATTGCAATCTCCACATTGATACGCCACAGTTTGCACGTCTCGTGGCATGCCTGATGTGTAACATACATGACTAGGAGTTTTCATTTCACAATATACTTGTGCGTTCAAATATTCAGAATGCTGGAGAAACAATAATACCGGAGTGAAAACAATAAACACCATTACAATAGCTTAACAGTGTCACTGCATCCGATCCATGCAGAATACTTGATGTAAAGATGTAAAATAATAAGCACATCACATAATCGATAACATGTTGCCGTAAAACAATGCAATTTCAAACATGAAATGGACACACAGAAGCAGGGTGAAACAGTAATCACTTACAACTAGCAGGGGTGCGACAGCCAAGTTAGGATCTGGAGCAATTTTTGGAGCAGCAAAATGTTGCTTTGGAACACAAAAATCTAAATTTGGAGTAGGCTGCGGGAAAAATAAAGGCTGCATTTTTTAGCCTGAAATTCCAAATTTGCAGTAGCACAACAAATGAGACTGACTTTTAGAAAAGAAAAAAAATATATATGCACGAACTATTTAAAATCAGCTAACTGATGCACACACAGTACACGTGAGAGCTTCTATTTCAAGAAAAGCAGTCTGTCGAGCTGTCTCACAGCGCAAACAATGTCGAAGCCCACATTAGCATTTGCCGAGCCAGTCAAACTGTTTGACAGGCGACCTAGAAATTCGGGAGATTTCTAGAGGAGGAGCTAAAGGGGGTGGCGAAAAAAGAAAAGTGGTGTATATTAGATGTCAGCAGTCATACTAGTACTCGTTATTATATGGCATGTGCATGCATGAGTAATCAAGGGGAAAAATGCGCTGTGTCCTGTGACAGCAACTAGTAGCCCCTTCAAAAATCATAGAATGCTTTTCCGCATAGCAAAGGTGTACTGTGGCAAAAGTGGTTTAAAAAAGCTTTCTGCACATGTTAGAACAAGCTCGGGAAATTTTAAAACCGCTCTCTTTTTTTTCTTTTCTTTCGCAGTGAGGTTAGGGTATAATGAACTAGTAGTTAGGGTTACGGTCTGCGCATCTGGATTGCGTTGGATGATGATGCACAAACTACAGGTGATTACCGCCTTTTCTATTTCTTGCTAAAATTAATAGTACTTAGAAAATATTGAGGCTGGTCGGGTATTTTGGGTCAGCCTTGCGTAAAAATAAAAAAATTGCATCCAATTAGCGCAATTTGCGCAGCTGTTGCAACCCAGATCACACAAATATGAATACACAAAAACAGCATGTGATATTTTCAACTGAAAAAAAAACTCCAGTACATGCTGCAGTGCAAATGAAGCTGCGCATATACAGTGAGGTGGGCTGGTTGGTTTGGATTGATATAGGATGTGACACAGTGGAGAGACAAGGTGACACATGACATGAGTGATTACGTGATGTGGTAATGACTAAATTGACCTTTTTTTTAAAAAATGAAATCAAATATACATAGGAATAGAAAAACACAAACCTTGACACCCAAGCAACAAAGAGTAAGCTTTAATAAAGCAGTAATAAACAAAATTACTTAAGTTGATGCAGGTAGTAAGTTCCTGGTCATCAGGAACATGATGGTTTAGATAAGCACTTGTTTGACGAAATCTGATGTCGCATGCTTCTACAATCCATATTATTAGATGGTCTGCGTGCTCCAAGATGACTAGTTAACTCACTGAAAAGGGAAACGTAAGATACACAGCCTCCCTGAGAGACAGCTGACGCTCTTTGAAAAATTCACACACTCTCTCGTTTGACCAACACATTCCTTACAGCATGACGAAGCATTGGCAGGCCTGTTGCCAATATAACTTTTGTCTATATGATATAGGGTGTGTTCAGAGAAGAACGTCGGTGCATGTCCGCCGACCCCCTTTCATTCCGCCCAAAAAATATATTTTCTTCTCCCAGTCCCCAGGACCACAAAACCACTTTTGGTTTCGCGAAAAAAAATTTCAAGTTCTTAAAAAAAATTCACAAGTCTCCACTGAGCCGCCACCGCCTCTTCAGAATTTCGCGAAAATGGGATTTCGATGAGACGCTACAAAAACACTATTGTAGCCGTAGGTCTGAAAATTTTTCTCCTCTTACTACGGATAGTTTGTGTCAACAAAAAAATTAATACTTTGCAGTTTTGTTGTTGTTTTCTTAAGAAAAAAAAATCGCGAAATCGCCACAAAGCTCAATAATGCTCAACTTTTAAGATTTTTTTTCTCCGCGAGTATAAACGCCAGACTTCCCAAAGTTTTTAGAAACATTGCCATATGTTTGGTGAATAAGTGTGCTGGACGAAATAGTTGAGGGTGGTATCAAACGTTAACCAGAAATGTTCAACTGAGGACATGTCTCTCAAAATGCAATATTTTGAAGATAATTTAAAAAATAACACCATCTTCGATTTTCTTTAAACTCTTCAGAATTAAAGCCAAGCACGTGTTCTAACTTAATCTATAAAAACATGTTGCATTATTTTTGTGAGGTCGGAACTACGAAGCACGAAAAGTGGCCAAATTGACGTATACTGAGTAACCAGAACATTGAGCGAGCATGGAGCAATAGTTGCCATTATCGTTATTTTTAGGTCGTGAATATCTTCTGTGGATTGACAGATTGTCAGAAATAAAACAGGAACAGTTGGTTTCGAAGAGAAAATTATTACTACATTTTTTTACGGAAATCACAAAAACTTCTACACGGTCCCAGCCACTGAGCATGCCGCGATTATTATCGTGGCATGCTCAGTGTCTTCGCAGGAATCGCTTTCAAAATCTTTCGCGTATGTGAGCCTGCATACGCCTCATAAAGGAGGTGGCTGGAGAGGGTCCACCGCTAGATATTTATCACTTCCCATGGCCCGTCGGTAATGTGATAACGCAGACGGTGCGTGTCGGCACAAGCGGTGCTTCTGCAGCCCGACCGCGCTCGCCCGCTCCCTCAAAAAAAGAGGAACATAAACAACAAACAGCTCAACTCGATTAAGAAAGGTCGAAGTAATAAGAGAACGTCGGCTTTCACTTCCGTTCGTCATCGACAACCCGGCAGTCCTCTGCTGGTCAACGAACGTGAGTACGCGTGCGCGTATTACACTTCCCTGATATTGATGGCCCTGTTGTGGAGCTCAGAGCGAGCGTTCTGCGCTGACTACCGAAAGAGGCATACGAAGAAGATTGCCTACAAGTGGAACTTTCGATGTGTGAAAGATTCGAATGTCGCCTTACTAAGCAAGCGCATGCCAGAAAAAGCCTCATCCATCATAGAAACCGACATTTTGTGCCAGAACTGTTTCAACCGCTTCAAACAGATCGCCGTATAGTCTCCACATGCATCTCAGTCTGACGAAAATTTTGTTCCCGAACAAATTGCTGTCGAAGAGCTAAACGTACTCTTTAAGACAACCGACGTGACACCCCTGAAAATTCCGGCGAAAGTGAAAGCACATTGCCGAGTGTCTTACGCCAAGCTTAAGAAAGCGGAGCTCGAGAGCGCTATTTCCAGGACAATTTCTACTGTCCTTACAGTAGCGTACGGCCCTACAGAGGAACCTGGTCCTTCAGTGGAAACTTGCAACACCTGTCGCGAGTGGCTGCGCAACCTAAAGCACACGTTCGATACCTGCGAATCATACTATAAACGCGGCCGCCTCCTGACATTGCTCCCTGTGAACCTTTCTCATAAACAGATTCAAGAAATGATTCCATCCGCAACTCGGCACCTCATTCGGAAATCCAGAAAATACAGAGACACCCGTGGGGTGTGGTCCAATCCGGACCTCTACACCAGATTGACGCTGAAGCCAGAAAACATACAGGCAGCAATGAAATACCATACTGACGATGAGCTCAACTCTACCCAACAAAGCCCAAACAAGAAAGATTTCATTGAAATTAGTCCTAAAAAAAGAGTACGTTTCAAAACGGCTGATGACCAGGTCCATTCGGGAAACATTTCGTCTACTTAAAGTGGCTCAACCTGACACAGGGATCGAGCTCACGAAGTTCCCCTCCTTGAGGCCGAAATGGGTTGTGTGCACAAGGAGCAAGAAACACACAACTGCTTCAGTGATGTTTCTGACTGTCTAAGTTGTCTGACCATGACTTGTGACTATAACTCCCTGTGTATACAATAGGGGTAAATAAACAGTTCCTTCCGAGAGCTCGACTTGACTACAGTTCTAGAAATGTGGCGGTTAGTCCTTACGCCAGGACCAAAACTGCGACGCGTGCACGCACGCAAATGAACAAATTTCCACTTTAAGGTAACTCTTTGGTTTTATCTGTCAAGCTGTTGTCTCTCAAGCACAACAAGACATTCAGGACCTAAAAATAATGATAATGGCAAATATTCCTCCATGCTCGCTCAATGTTGTGGTTACTCAGTATACGTCAATTTGGCCACATTTCGTGCTTCATAGCTCCGACCTCACAAAAATAATGCAACATGTTTTACAGATTAAATTAGAACACGTGCTTGGCTTTAATTCTGAAGAGTTTAACGAAAATCGAAGATGGTGTTATTTTTTAAATGATCTTCAAAATATTGCATTTTGAGAGACATGTCCTCAGTTGAACATTTCTGGTTAACGTTTGAAGCCACTCTCAGGTATTTCGTCCAGCACACTTGTTCACCAAACATATGGCAATGTTTCTAAAAAGTTTGGGAAGTCTGGCGTTTATACTCGCGATGAAAAAAAAAATCTTAAATTTGAGCATTATTGAGCTTTGTGGCGATTTCGCGATTTTTTTTATCTTAACAAAACAACAACAAAACTGCAAAGTATTAATTTTTTTGTTGACACAAACTATCCATAGTAAATGGAGAAAAATTTTCAGACCTACAGCTACAATAGTGTTTTTGTAGCGTCTCATCGAAATCCCATTTTCGCGAAATTCTAAAGAGGCGGTGGCGGCTCAGTGGAGACTTGTGAATTTTTTTAAAGGTGAAATTTTTTTTCGTGAAACCGAAAGTGGTTTTGTAGTCCTGGGGACTGGGAAAAGGAAATATATTTTTTTCGGCGGAATGAAAGGGGGTCGACGGACATGCACCGACGTTCTTATCTGAACACACCCTATACATTAAATATGTGATTTCCTTGGTGCACACTTGAAATAATGGCTATTGCAGGAATGGGATCAATGTGCTTTTTCAGAAAAATGTGAGAGAGTATGCATCCCTTATAAATTCCAGAAAATTCCCATGGACTAACAGGCAGCAAGGTGGAACTTAAATCACAATTATGTGCAAGTGCAAATGGTGCGGTATATGTCACTGTACTGTCATGCGGTAAGGAATAGCTTGGACAAATGAAATGCTGTGCAAATGGAACTCTCTCTGAGAGGAAGGGAAGGGGGGTGGCAAGGCCACTGCATCATACTGCACATTGCCAATGGTGCAGCCATGCTTTCCATTTATTGAGATGGCGGTGACCTCCACACATGCAAACCAGCTAAAAAAAAAGAAAGAGCAGGAACCAACAACCTAAAAATTAAAAATGCCATGTCATTAAGCGAACAACCGGAAATACTTCCTAAAAAAACGTATAGCTCATCAAACTCGAATGAAATTTCCTGTTTGTCCTTCGCTTTGTCATTCTTGTTTATTTAAACATGTAAATTTGCTTAATCATGAATCAGCCGAAAGTATCTTGTACCGTAATTTTGCTAAGCCCTTATGCATTTGCAATGCGTAACACATGATAATAAAGTGCATATACAGAATGATCACAGTATTTTTTGGGTCACTGCTGCGACAGCAAGCATTGACTGTTTGGCCTTTCCACACCAAGTGTACCAGCCATGGCATTTGGATATCGCAGATTTTGGTGATAAATGTTATGCCTATTTGCTGTACTACGCGGAGAATTTGGGTAAAACAACTCCTGCATGAAAAAAAAAATTTACTTCCGTGGTGACCTCAGATTTCTCTCAGTTTTGTTAAACTATATGTAACAAAATTATTTAAAATCTGCCTTTGTATGCTGATCTGAAAACCGTGCTTGCACCACAATAATGTTGATGTTTAGGTGACTCAATACAAGAATTAAAAAAATTTGGTGTCCCACTGCCAGCTACATAATTTAAAAACAATTTAAATCTTCAAAGTTATTGATTCCTTTTTAAATGCACTTGCACTTTCCATGAACATAAATATTTATATGATTTTCACATAAGAGTATGTACTTTTTACAAATATGTTTGTGGGCAAATTATGCATCAAATATTTTTTGAAGAATTCTGAAGCAGGAGTAAATATGTGATTTACAGCATTTCTCACCATACTTTCTGTACTCATGGCGTCCAAGTAAAAATGTTTTGTATGCGACATTTCATAGAAAATTTCATTGTTAGGAAATGAAGAACGTCACATCAAATCATTTTTTTTGTGTTTTTAGAAATAAATTAATGTTTGAGATTGGCCCTCAGCATTTTGTTGTGTTGCAACTTCATCACACAGCAGTCGCTCTTGCAACTGACACTTGGCCCAGGTGGTCACAAGATGAGAGGTGTATGTCAACGTCTGGTGGGAGCTCGAAAGTGTTGTTGCCTTGCGGTATTGATTAGAAGTACTGAATTTGTGTAACAAATGTTAGCATGCTTGGCAGGCCCGATGAACGCTATAGACGCTAGAAAGCAGCCACAGGTATTGTTGGCACATTGTGCTACAGGGAGTCAGCAGAACTAGTAAGTATGTGTATAAATATAAAGGGTGCCCCTGCTACCTCTAGCGAGAGTTTAAAAAAATGCTGACGCACTCTATGACTATGTGACCAAGTACATGTTCCTGACTATTGTGTGGTGTATGTCACACTATCTATTAAAGTACGGCACACTTTAGGGGGGCAGGCTGTCGTATGCTGACATCGTCGCTAGGCGTAACGCAGGCAAAACCACATAAAGCATTGCCAGCTGTAGCCTGCGCTCACGCCAAAGGGAAGTCTTCTTCCTCTTGTTCTTCAAGAGCCTTGATGATGATTTTAACGCAGGCAAAACCACGCATAGCAGAGCCATCTGTAGCATATTGAGCGAGTACTCGCGCCAAAGCAAGTCTCCTTCCTCTTGTTCTTGGAGCGCCTTGATTATGATATTAAGTGCGGAGCACTTTAAATAAAGCTATGTAGTATAAAATTTGAAAAAGAAAAGAAGCAAGCAAGAAACAAAGGCAGAGAGAGAGAAAGAAAAAAGTAGGAAGAAAAATAGAAATAAGTAGAAATAAAGAGAAAAAAACTGGAAAATACAAAGCGAAAAACAGAGAGAACCGAAGAAAAACGAAGCAGGCTGCCCAGCTCCGCACCTCCTTCAGGCATGGCACCCCTAGGGGTAAGCTGCCTTAATTATTGTCCTTCTTAATTGCCTAATTATGCATGTTTACCCAACTTTTCAAAAACAAACCTAGGCAAAAAATGTCAATGGTAAAGTTGTAGATCTGTTTGCAAAACATCCGTAAACAGTTTATAACTTTCTATGTATTAAATAATAATATTTTTCTACTTATTACAGACGCCCACGAAATACAAAAAGAATTCCACCAGACATGCCGGTTGCGTGCCGTGATTGCAGTGCTCCTTAACGTGATTGCAGTGGCCTTTGCTGCAGCGGTTCATGACAGCAATAAACAGACACAGCGGTTATTGCTTGTGTTGCCGCTAGCAAAACGTGCGTTATCGCACTGCCACCACCATTGTCGAGGCAGCCTACCCAGCTGAATGCGACGGTCGTTTTCACGTGGAACATAAAGGGGCACTGCAGTACGGCGCGCAAGTGAGCATGTCACGTTGTATGTTTTTTGTATTTTGCGGGCATCTCTATTAAGCAGAAAAACACTGATATTTAATACATAGGAAGTTGAAAACTGTCTAATTGAACATTTTGCCCACCAATCTCCAACTTTCTCATGGGAATTCTTGCCCAGCTTGGTTGCTTCAAAGGTAAGCTAATTAAAAATGCCGAATGAAGCAAATTAGATGAAACAAAAAATAGTGTGACATAATCCAGGCAGTAGACAGCAACCTGCATTTCATCACATTGTCATAGAGTGCGTCAGCATATCTTTTAACTCTGGCTAGAGGTAGCCAGGGCACCCTGTATAAAACATTATTGTGCATTGTATATAGTAAAAGCTTGTTAACTCTGATCTCACAGGATCGGAAAAATTGTCCGAATTAACCGAATTCCGAACTATCGAAAGCATCAAGAAACATTAAGAAACTATGACATCAGCCTGCTTCAATTTTCTTGGTGAATACATAAATGCTCTACAGCCGCGGCCACGTCTGTGTAGAGCGCGCGAGCAACCGGTTTTTGCTTTGTGGGGCGACACCTTGAAGCAGTTTCGGGCTCTGACGTGGTCAGCCTGACTACTGGGCTGCACATGCTCCTGATTGTCAGGAGCATGTGCAGCCCAGTAGTCAGGCTGACCACGTCAGAGCCCGAAACTGCTTCAAGGTGTCGCCCCACAAAGCAAAAACCGGCTGCTCGCGCGCTCTACACAGACGTGGCCGCGGCTGTACTCATTTTATATAAGAGCAGCGTAAAAGCTGTAATTTTCGTTATCCTGCAACTTTTTTCACAATATTACCATAGCGCAAGACCACCATGTCTTAATTAGCCCAAAACGATGTGACATCCCTACCTTATTACGTACTGCCACCACCTCCGCCAGCTTGACAATACACGTGACGATACTTCTTTTCGGTGGTGAAGAAAAGAAATGTGCCACAGCTGCTGAAGCCTTGGTCGCCAACAATGCGATTGCGGATGGCGACCATAGGCGTGCACACGGGGAGGGGGGCAGGAGGGAGCTCCCCCCCCTTCTCCCGCCCTAGTTGCCTAAGAGGGGGGGGCGCTCCCTTTGGCACAATGTGCCAACAATACCTGTGGCTGCTCTCTAGCGTCTATAGCATTAATCGGGCCTGCCAAGCATGCTAACATTTGTTACACAAATTCAGTCATTGCATGCCCCATACAATGACTTAAAGGGACACTAAAGAGCAAAACGATTTTTCGCGTATTGGTAAAGTACAATTTCACAATCCCTAAAAAACCACTCTTACCGCAACACAAAGCTTGGTAAGCGAGAAAACGCGCAAAAAGAAAACGCGGGTGGAGATGCCACCTTGATTCCCGCACCAAACATTGAACGCCATAGATTTTGAAGCCGTTTACTGGGTCTTACGTAGCTTCTAATCGATAAAAATGAAGTACAGGGGTGGTCAAGAGTTCCCAGGCCACTATCCCATGTATGGGAGCGTAGCCTGGGAACTTTGACCCCCCCTGTAAATTGTCATCTGTGGGTGCCATAGACCTAGAATACGAAGTTTCAGAAAATTTCATCAAGCCAAGTCACGAAAATATGAAAAATACATTTTAAAATTTTCGACGTCACGTGCAGAGATTTCGGCGCGAAATTTAAAAATGAAACTTCCACCTAGACTTTCTCCGCTAATAATGAACTTATGACAGGGAAACATATTGCATTACAGTTCTCAGAGTGCAGTTTGTCAATCTAAACCAAGTCATTGTTTCTCTTTAGTGTCCCTTTAATAGGGAGGGGGGTGCTGCAACGAATCTTTGCCCCCCCTGAACCCTGCGAAATGCCTATTATGGCAACCACGCCTTTTTAACCGCCCGAGCCCAACTAGGTGTCACACGGTGGTGAATGCAATAGGCATGAAGCGTTCTGGCTTTCCTGCCTTCACTGTGCGGTTCTAATGAAGATGGCAATGCGGACTGCACAATCCCATTTCGGTTAGCCGTGTACGTCATTTTTTGCTCTTTTGCACCACACATTTGCATCACACCGAGCTGTGTGTGCTCCCGGGATCGTCCGAATTAACCAGGTTGCGGCCAAATATGACCGAATTAACGAGAGTTTCACACCATTAAACAATGTATATGCTGGCTGGGACCGATGAACACATCCGAATTATCTGAACTGATGAGGGTTAAATTAATGAACTCTCACCGTGTACAGTTTTCTTGGCATTCTAGTTGAGAAGATGGCCCAGTAGCATGATGTGCCAACAATACCTGTTACTGTTCTCTGGGATTGTATTTTGTCATTGGGCACGCCAAGCATGGCCACATTTGTGACGCAAATCCAGTACTTGCAACCATGAAATAAAGGCGACAAGACTTTTGAGTTCCCACCAGCAGCCAACAAACACTTTGCACCTTCAATGCCTGTGGCAAGTTCATTAGGGTGGCTTGTTGGGCAAGTTGGTACATAGTCTTGGTGGGAATACTAGCGGAACCAAAAGAAAGCAGAAGGAACCGAGACAAGAAAAAGAGACAGGGACAGGAAGAATGCTGCATTCTTCCTATCCCTGTCTCTTTTTCTTGTCTCGGTTCCTTCTGCTTTCTTTTGGTTCCGCTAGTATTCCCACCAAGACTGTGGCAAGTGTCAGCTGCCAAATGACAGTTCTGTGCGGCCAAATTGCAATACTGCAAAATGTTGGGTGCGTTCTTTGGGCCAATATCAAAAGTTATTTTCCTGTTAAAAAGAAAATATGATCTGAAGTGAATTTCTTCATTTCTTAACAATGAAGAGTTCTAAGAAATACCACATACAAAATATTTTGCTTGGGTCCCATCAACGAAAGAAATGTTGTAAAAAAACTTAATTCTATAATTTTATTGTTTCACATTTTTTCTTCAAGATTTGAAGTATTATTGGCCCACAAACCTAAATGTATGAATATATGTACACTTATGTGAAAGTCACACAAATATTTCAGTTGGTCACGAGTGTGTTTAATAAAAGAATTGTGAACTTTGACAGTTTTTCTTGTTTTTGAAAATATGTAGCTGGCAGTGAAACAAAAAATTCAGAATTCTTATATCAGGACGTCTAAACTGAACCCCTACAGTGGCGCAAGCTCAGTTTTTCAGATCAGCATACAAAGACGGTTTTTATAGAAACTTCTCGATTACACATAGCTTAAAGGGACACTAAACCGAAACAATGACTTGGTTTAGATTGACAAACTGCACTCTGAGAACTAACGTCATATGTTTCACTATCATAATTCATTATTAGCAGAGAAAGTCAAGGTTGAAGTTTTATTTTTAAATTTGGCGCTGATATCCGCACGCGTGAGTCAGAAATTCCAAATGTATTTTTCGTATTTTCGCGACATTGGCTCGATGAAATTTTCTGAAACTTCGTATGCTAGGTCTATGTCACCCACAGATGACAATGCACCTCATTTTTATCGATTAGAAGCTACGTAGGACTCACTAGACGCCTTCAGAATCTATGACGTCACGTTGTTTGGCACGGGAATGTCAAGGTGGCGCCTCCACCCGCATTTTCTTATATAGTGCGCGTGTTTTCTCGCTTACCAAGCGTTGTGTCACGGTAAGAGTGGTGTTTTCGGGATTGTGAAATTGTACTTAATAAGCAAAAAATTGTTTTGCCCTTTAGTGTCCCTTTAATAAAAGTGTGCAAAATTCAAGAGGGCATGAAGGAAATAAAAATTGTTTTCACGACGCAGAAATTATTCAATATGTTAGCAAAGATACATGGTGGCGAAAGAAAATGCTTTCTCCAATCATATCATGCACCTCTCAAAAGGTTTGAAATGTACCAGGATACTCAATTTTCAGCCTTTATACCAAGACTTTTTGCTTAGCTTAGAACACCATAACCAGTAAGCCACTACAATGGGTGATAAACAAAATATAAACCATGTTAACAATTCAGACAGAAGAGTAGCATTATTCATCATTTACCTTGAAGGATCCTTTCGTAGACATGTACACAGCACAGATGTTAAATCTACTAAATAAAACTTACACTAGCGTAAAACCTCAAGCAAGCACTCCCCTCCCTCTTTAGGGAGATTTTCCATATGTACCAATGACCGAGCAAGCCCCCCATGTGAGCAGATACATAGCGCTTATACAATGACCACTGCTGCTGGAAACACAGAACAGTGTATTTGTTGAAGCTCAAGTGTAGACTTCTACTCCAGTTACATAAATAAGGTATACTGGATCATTTTATAATCAGTCTTTCACAGGTTGCTTATTGGTTAAAAAACAATTACTTCACTTACGAGGCCACAAGTGAGACTCACTGTTGTCAAAAATCTATAAGACATGCTAATTTTATTCTGCTTCGAGTGCATTCATGAGCAGCTGTTTCGATGCAGTGCCTTTGGCAGATAAAATACTATATTTTTTTCAATTCCTGAAAATATATGTGTAACAGACAATATTAATTAGAACTAACAGACATTGATGCCAAGGAAATTATAGGGGATGTTATTAGAAGTAATTGTAATGTAAATATGAAGAAAGCAAAGTGCACAAAAAGATAACTTGCCACCGGCAGGGACCGAACCTGCGACCTTCGAATAACGCGTCCAATGCTCTACCACTGAGCTACGGTGGCGGTCATCCCCCCGTCCACTTTGTAGGGTTTATATGTGCATTTAAACATGGGAGCATCAGTCAGCGCAGCCTGTTGCCATTATGGCAAGTGTGGAACACTCTTTTTTGCCTGTTGGCGTCACGTAGCACGTGATCTTATTACCAGCTGGCAGCTGACTAATAATCCCTCGCATACTACCTGAAGCCATCAAGTCTGCCAGAACGAGACCCTCGCTATGAATGAAGGAAAGAAGTGTAATCTTAAGGGCTCATTTTCTTTGTTAAACACAATATTAATTAGAACTAACAGACATTGATGCCAAGGAAATTATAGGGGTTGTTATCAGAAGTAATTGCAATGTAAATGTGAAGAAACAAAGTGGACAAAAAGATAACTTGCCACCACCAGGGACCGAACCTGCGACCTTCGAATAACGCGTCCGCTGCTCTACCACTGAGCATCAGTGGCGGTCATCCCCCCGTCCACTTTGTAGGGTATATATGTGCATTTAAACATGGGAGCACTGATCTCAGTCCCTACGGGGCGATGCGCACCCCCCAAAGAAATCAACAGACTGAAAGAAGGCCAGTGTTATTCCCTATATTCACGGGGTTTCACACGGCATCAAAAAAGTAGCAGGACGGATGGGAGTCTCAATCGTGTTCACAGCCCCCCAACAAGTTGGGCAGGATTTGCAAGAGCGTCAACTGTGAGGGACCAAAGAAGGCACCGTGCAGCACAAAGCACGCGAGACCGTATGTGAAGTGCGCCGTGGGTGTAGTGTACGAGGTCCCCCCTGTCCTGCGGTCGAACGTACATCGGCCAAACGGGGAGATGCATCAACACTCGACTGAGGGAACATGCGAACAATTTGAGCCACAAGCAGGGAAGCAATATGGCCCTTCATTGTGCTGAGTGCGGGTGTTCTCCGAAACCTTTCATCTTGCAAAATTCTCCCTTGTGATCGCCAAGAGTTCACACGTCTCATTTTTGAAGCCCATGCAATCATCAGTAAAAGCGACACATGTGTTAGCACAGCTTCGTTGGCACTAAGCAAGAAAGAGATTAGTTTTTTAGATGAAGCATAATAAAGTTCACGTTTATTTTACAGCTAGTGCTTTATTTCATTCATGACGAGTTCACCTCGTGAGCATTATCACTCATTTTTCTTCTTTTTTATGATGATGGTGACTGCGCATGCGCTGGAGGCCTGGTTTTTCTACTTATTGCCTTGCTGCAATAAAAACTTGTTAGTAGTGCATCGTGTGTCGTCCCTTCTTGTCCCCGTTTTTTAAGCGCTGTTTTACCTTTCGATAAAATTTCCTTGGCATCAATGTCTGTTAGTTCTAATTAATATTGTGTTCAACAAAGCAAACGAGCCCTTAAGTTTACACTTCTTTCCTTCATGTAACAGACAGTGTTTCGCAAGGAAGTTAAACAGATGTTCTCAAATAAGCGCTAGATCGCTAGACATTTGAAAGAAAAATACAGTATTGTGGAAGAGGCTAACAACAGGAACATATGCATAGAAAGCTTATTAGTTGGGTCAGCTTGTTTACATTCACCATGATAAAACATGCACAGACGAGACACGTGAAACAGACGAGTGCTGTTAGGTCTGCTTTCTTTCGTCTACAGAAGCCCGTGGTGTCGTCCTCATCTTCTCTTTCGTGTGCGTGTTCTTTAGCAGCAAACTATGCATACAGCATTATCAACTGTGCTGTATCACCGTAAATGAAGGTTTTTTGTGTGCACATATTGGTGCACTTTGGCTAAGCCTCCATGTAAACACAGTGCCAAAACCATACGTCAGACTATTTAGAAATATTCAATTCTACTGTATTCTATGTGGTACACCACAAAGGTGCAGAAATGCAAAAAGATGCTGAGTGCAAGTAAGTCTGGCTGTTGAAGCTCTTCCCCAAGGAGATCAATATTTGTATAGCCTGATTATCTATGACATAGATCAAAAATAGACCTAACGAGGCATAAAAAATGCACAAATTGCTGACCAAAGAAGGTACATCGTATTATGATAGCTACATGACTTCTAAACGAACACATCATGCCATGACACTGCGAGGCACAGGCATCAAAGGAGTACTGATACGAATTTTAAATATTTTCGAATTGTTGCTTTAAATAAGAACACTGGTGTCCAGTACCCTAAAAAGAGTATTGTGATACCTGGGAATGAAATGAATATATTTTTATTAGCGCTACCTTAAAAAAAACATTTTTTTGTTTTAACGTCAGGGGGGCAGCTTCTCAGTGATGTGTAAGCACAGGCAGACAGCAAATCACGACGTACTAGCGGCAGACTTTTTCATCTGCTCGTGATTCACGTAAACAATGATGAGTGAATTGTCGTCCAGTGACCACGACTGATTTCTGCGATTTAGGCTGCATCCAGGACCACAGGTCAGCAAAACATGTGGAGCTCACTCAGACTCACTCATGGAATGTTTCGCCCTTGGGACTCACTCGCCGGACTCACTCCGACTCAGACTCACGGCTCCATCTGAGTCTTAGTGAGCCGACTCATGGGTTCTATAGCGTACAATTAGCTTCTTCGAACTTGGTTAAATGCTCTTTAACACCAATATCTCGCTTAATCGGTGCTGTACTCAGTGGTTGCAATCCAGTGACGACTTTTGTTTAGAAAGAGGCAACCCACATGAGATATTTTAATCAAAAATTGCTGGGAAAGAGTTTTGGGGGGCGGGGGGGGAGAGGTCACAGCACCCCCCTACTCCTCCGAAACTCACACCTCCGATCAATAAACATTGAGCTGGCGTATGAACGCTGGTGCTTTGAAGTATGCGTGAGTCGGTGCGAGTATAAACGTGAAACCACGTAAGGCTGATAGTAAAGCTAAGTTGCGTAAGTAGAGCTGTAGATCAGCAAAAAAGTGTAGAGCTCACTCAGGCTCACTCAAGAAATACATTTTGAGCTTTGGGCTCACTCAGACTCACCAACATTTTCCTCAATCGGACTCACTTTGACTCAGACTCACTAAAATTTTTCTCAACCGGACTCGCTCGCACTCAAACTCACCAAAATATTACTCACCCGGACTCGCTCAAACTCAGACTCGCGGCTCGATCTCAGTCTGAGCGAGTCTACTCATGAGTGAGTTTGCCGACCTATGAGCAGGACAAAGAGTTCTGGAACTGTGTTGACTCGGGATAATGTCCCTTGCGTTGGGGCTGGCTTCCAGATTCTCGGCAACAAAAATTTTAAAATCAAAGTAAAATATTTGATACGTGGTGTCTGACTTCGGTGTGGAGGAGTGTTAACACTGCATGCCAAGGAAACGATAAATGTCCGTTTTGCGGTGGCTCGAAATCATGTCACTACTACTTAAACGATTCAAATACAAAGATGGCAACTGAAAACAGGAGACAGCCCATGCTCATAGCAAATGTGGCTGCAAGCTACCAGCAAAAAGACACGTGCACTGCAAAAACAAGGATGTGCACTAAGTCGGAGACAGTCAAGTGAGGAAGGCGATATATTAAGTGGTGGCCTGGGTGAGTTGGTAACTCAATATCGACATGAATGAAGCAAATAAAAGTGTCACAATTAACACAGCAGCAGATGAGAGGCCTGAAAGACACACTTGCGTACTTAAAACGGTAAGCGCATCAAGAAAAGGACAACGAAAACAAACACAGAGTGGTACTTCCAACTGGTACTGTGAAATTAACACGCCATATGTGTAGTTTTCTTTGCTATGATGTGGTAACATCCCATGCCTCAGAACAGAGGCCACTAAAAAATTTTTGCAATTTTTTTTAGTCTAGCTTATTTCGCTAAATATTGTAAATCTTAACATTTGCACAGAACCAGGATGACAAAGCTAAGATCTCTTGCGATCATGCAGGAAATGTTTTTTGACCGAGCGCTCTAATGTCGCTCTCGAAGAAAGTGTTTGCGTTTTTGCAAAACCAATGGTTTTTGTTGTTATCTTCTGACGACCTCCCTTTTTTTTTCAGTTAGGTTTTACCTCTTGACGCACACCGTTTTCAGGTCCCATTCCTTGTTGCTTCATTCCTATTCATTTGTACTGGCTGCTACTTTGAAACCCACATTAATTTCATGTCCCCATCTCCACTTAGTCAATTTTGCCTTCGATAGCATATTAGTGTGCTTGGTCAAAAACGATTCCTGTATGATATCAAGAGATTTTTGCTTCATCGCCCTGAATTTGTGCGAATGTTAACATTTTTTATCTTCAGAGAAATAAGCAAGGCTACATGCATCAGAAAAACTCTTCAATATCATGTGTTCTCAAGCATGCGTTTTACCATGTGATGAGCGAAGAAAATCACATATGTGGCGTCTTAGTTTTGCAATAACTATCAGTAGGAAGTAGCTCTCTGTGAGTTCGTTCTCGTTTACCTTGTCTTGGTGCATTTATCAGTTTCAGCATGTCGCTTTATTACCTTGCTCGGACCCGGATTCTCGTGCAACGCACTTGAATACCTGCCAATCTGGGGACCTCAAAGGTGAAAAAGAGTGGGGTGGGGGGAGGGGGGGGGGGCGAAGCCGGCCCCATAAATTGACATAATAGGTAGGGGGGGCACCCCCACTGAAGGGGAACCCTGCGCACGCGGATGCTGTAACCTTACATACAGCTAGTAATGACGTCCAGTAAAGTTCTGAGACGTCAGCGATCGTACTGGTACACGCAATTATACGGTGCGTGCAATGAAGGGTCATAGTTTGCCGTGTTCCCCTGACAGCGAGTAGCCCCTTCCTAATCTTAGTACGTACGTTCTTTCGCACGACAGCAAGGTACCATGGGGAACACCATAGAACAAGGTTCAGAAATTTTAGAATCTCTCTCATTTGTCATCGAAGGCTATATTTCGGGATATTGATCGCCGCGCCTGTACTACCATAGTTCGCCGAAATTCAGGAGTCCCGCGGGCAAATCGGGAGAGTTGGCAGGCATGCACTTGTAGCGCTTCGTTGCTCGCAAGCACGAAAGCTTACCTTTTCAGCAATAGGACCAAATCCAAAAGCGCTCTCCGTGCGGCTCCCAGCGTACACTTCGTTGAATGCTTGACCGGAATCACTCAGCTTGCGGCGAGCGCTAGCTTCAACGGAAGCCGTTGACAGAGGAGACGCACTGCGCCGCACCGTAGTCGTTGTTCCGTACTTGCCGATCCACCACGGATTCGGAGACTGCAGTGACACGCACTACATCTTTTGTACGCGTGAACTACGTCACCGTGGACGCCGTCGAAGTACACATCCAAAATAAAGCAAGTGAATCGTAGAATAATCCGGCACCGTTAGCATGCAACAAGCGCGCACACATGTGAACAACAGATTCAAACAAGGATTCAAAGGTCGATTGTTGATGATGATCGTGATGCGCAGTTGCCCCGAGTCCGAAACCGAAATTCATCGCCTCCGAGATTAATATCACTATACCAGTGAGTTGACTTTAGCAGCGCCGTTTTATAATAATCTTTCAAAACAAAAAACCAAGGCATATTGTAATATTTTATGTTTAACAACATGTTTGTGCTAGTAGAGCTTTAAAGCGTGTTTTTTTTTTTTCTGCTACTGCTGACGTGTGCAGGTGGCAAATTCGTAGCCTTCGAGATTCACATTTTTCTTTTTCCGAGTAGAGCGTCGTCGGGGCATTGTTTCGACGAGTTGGAGTTAAAATTTCGTTACCTGTGCATCATAGATTTAATTAGGAGGCTAGGAAAGGGCGGGGGGGGGGGGGGGGGGGGTTGGTGTTCGGTATTCGACTCACCCCCCGCCCCTTTCTATGTTTATTTGGTGGTGGTGGTTGTGGTTCGAAGAAGGAAAAGGCGCCTAATTTCTGCAGCCCGGTCGGGAGCACGGCGCAGCGCCTATTTTATTTGGACCCGCATGTGTGCAAGCACTGGCAAAAATGTGCTTACATACAGAAAGGTCGGACCCCCCTTCTCTCTGTCTCTACCCCCCCCCCCCCCCCCCTGTTTCTGCATAAAGTCTGGCTACGCCCCTGCTGTGCTAACAGCCTGTTTTTAAATAACATTGCACCATTCAGCAATCGCTGATAAGATGTTGGAGAATACGCTCTTTATTTACCGACGCAGTAGCAATGAAGCTTGCTTTTATTTCATGTGGTGAATTTCGTGCAAGCATACGAATGTGTTATAGCTGTGTGCAGGCCCGTAGCTAGGGGGGGGCAGCCCCCTCCCCCCGAAATTCGGATGGAAGGGGGTGTTTTACCGAGGAAATATAATGAAAATGGGTGTTTTTCAAGGCTTTCAACAAGTGCCCCCCCCCCCCCCCTTCCCCCGAAAAAAATTCCTGGCTACGGGCCTGACTGTGTGCATTGTAAGGCAATGGTAAGGGCTGTCACTGACATTTAGCAGAGCGAGGAATTGGGCTAGTTGGTGGTGGTTCATGGTTTCTTGTTGCGCTGCGAATGAGTTGCGAGTTTGCGCACCACCTGTCCTGTAGTCCCTGTATCGTCCTCGTCTCGTCATTCGCAGCGCAACAAGAAATCATGAACCTGTCAAGCACAATGCCACAAACCAACTGTGGTTCCTCCGTCTTGTGGCACGGGTACATTGTTCTAGTGTCGTCTGTGATCGTTCAAATGTACAATGTACGACCCACGAGAGTTCCTCGACCAAAATAAAAGAAAAAAAATAAAAAAAAATAAAGCTCCCGCAGAGTGATGCGTCCCATTGGAGAAGTTCACTTGTGGTGCTTCGCGGGTGTGCGCCTAAACTGTGCTGCGGCGTGCCATGCGTGTACAGCAGCTGCAGCAGAGTGAGCTCAGACAGTTCAATGTAAACATGCCTAGTTTCATGGTAATACGTACGCTGCATACTGTCACTTTGAACTGATCCGTGATCATAAGTTTAAATATAACTCACTGATAAAATCAGCGACATGTGAATTGATGTGAAATACTTCAATGTACAGGAATATGTGCACCACACTGTAAATAAAACAGGTGCTCTAAAGGAAAAACTCATTGTGATTTCAAATTAGAAAACGCGCATGATGACCTGTCGAAAACAGTGTGTAATCGTTTCATGATATGTTTAAGCGCAACACCATCTCTTTTACCGTCCTCTCAGTGAGAATGATGAATGGTTACGAGGGGTTGCAAAATACTTTTTTAGTATGAATCACACAAGGTCAACCCATGAAGCCGTTGAACGTGTGAGGAATCTTGTGAATAATGCAAACAAGAGAGTGGTACATTAAATGTGGTATATAGCGCGGTATATGTCGGCGAATAAAAAGTGAAATGAAAGCAAAAGCCGGAACACCGATCTTTTCACTGAAAAGTTGTTATGCGATTTGATTGCATCCGTTGGCATGTGATACGTATTGATGCTCCTAAAAAAAAAAAAAAAAAAAAAAAAAAAAAAAAAAAAAAAAAAAAAAACCAATAGGTGTAACATTTAAAGAAACACCCTAGGGTGGAATTTGTGAACATACACCCTAGGGTGTACTTTGTGATCATACACCTATAGTACACCCAAAAATGAAAAAAGGGTGTACAAAGGGTGGTTTACGTGAAATTCCACCCTTCTGGATAATCTTGGCAAAAAAAAAAAAGGGGTGTCCGATGGGTGTTTTATCGAAAATCCACCCTTAAGGGTGTGAAACGGTTTACAGTGTACAGTGGATGGCGTATAAGTATACAATTGACGTTAACCCGACATGACGCCTGCCTCATATGAGTACATATGTAATGTTTATAAAAGTAGATAGCCGACAGTGCAACCGCAATTGACGTTTCACCAACATTACCCCTGCATAGGGTCTTTTTCCAAAGCAGTTCCGAGACCTGGCGTGGCTGTGTGGTAGAATACTTGACTGCCAGGCACATTGCTTGTGTTCGATTTTTGCTGGGACCCTGATATTTATTATTTGCATTCGTCGGGTTAACGCTGCCGACGTCAGTTTTTCTGAACCCTTTCGCATTTAAATTACCAGTGTCTGTCCTCGCAGTTCCTGGGTAGATATAAATAGTCAAACACCTGTGGCGCGTACCCGCATACCGCGCGGCCCGTTGTATACGGGTATGTGCCGCACGTGTCTGCAGGAAAGGGTTTGACAACGTATGCGACAGGATTTTCACGTTATTCATGCCATGATCAGCCAGACATATTCCTCAATACCTCTTACCCTCCCATAGAAATTTTGGTCGACACCAAGTTAAGGAGGCGATCACAAGAGCACACAGACGTAGGCGGCTAGATAGATAGATAGATAGATAGATAGATAGATAGATAGATAGATAGATAGATAGATAGATAGATAGATAGATAGATAGATAGATAGATAGATAGATAGATAGAAACGCAAAAGTGCTTACAGTACGCAAAGAAATGCTTCACATTTAAGAATAGGAATACAGGGGTACGCTCGCAGCTGTAGTGACATCAAGAGGTCATCTACACAACGATTTGCTATGCCGGGCCTTGCCATAATGCCAAAACTTCGCAGGCTGAGAAAAATTAATGTGGCAGCTATTAGGTTCTCCAATGAAAATCGCATTAGTGAAGAATGCAGAAAATGGTTACTAATACACGCTCAGCGAAAGCGTTCATAACATTTTTTGGATAATTATGATTTCAAAGATACCGTTAATGTAGTAGGCAAACTAAGCAATGTTCATTACAGAAACGTAGCATTTAACATGACAAGTTTTCACGAACCACTGTGCAAGAAAGGTACATATGAGAGAATAAATGCGAACGATAACGAGTAGCATTTAACAGTCACTCAGCTTGACGTGCAGCCGTAAACAACTGTGTCCAGCAAAGTTAAATAGGCAACCGAATCGCGTTGACCGAGATGAAGGTAGTGCACTTGTAGTGACGCACTCCGCGAGGCCGTTGATTCGTGGCTGGCAAGAGGTGCAGCACTGCTGAGTCATGCGTGAGGCCGAGATATCAGAAAAAACCTTGCACATAACGTTGCATTGCAGTTAGTGAACATTTGTTTTTAAGGCACCCCGTTGCAGAATAACAGATTCAATCAGAAAATGCGCCATGTTGGTGGAAGAGCTCGTGGTTTGTTGTCAGGTGGCTTGCTCTACTTGGTAGAAAATCGGGATACGTGCGTGGCTGCCACTCCTTCCTCGTCGACGATTCCGAAGAAGGTGGTAATAAGAGGGGACGGTGACGCAAGGCTGCATTCTCTAGAAGTGTTCTCACGCAGCTCTTGGTGAACGGCTTCGAGTAGACGACGGACATACTCTGCATGTGAAGGTAGGGGTGACGGTAACGATCACAAAAAGCAGGATACTGAAGTAGGAACACATGAAGTGTGCGGCATGTGCGCTGTCCTGCCTTGCGGTTAGAACAGTTACAAAAGCTACGTTTATGTCATTCAGAGAAAACTGAAAAGCAGAAATGTTTGCTATGCGCCCCATTTTTCCTTCGCATCGAAGGTCAGTCCTAAACGCAATTTTATTCGCGATCGAACTACAGTGCTGCTACACGGTCTAAGAATGAAGATCCAGCGCATTATGCGTCGTTGTGTAGGTCTATAAAATGTAATAGCGCAATATGCGTAAGATTTGCACAAATATTTATTTTAGACAAATTCATTTTTCATTCCTCATTCTGGGCAAAACATACGGCGGCGATGTTGACGATCGGCAACTATCACAATCCGTTCACTAAACGACATGGTGTAAACACGCGTATATTTGCAAACGTTTATGTAAGCAAATTCAAACATGCTGAAAATTATTGCCACCACTCATTAAAACCAAGGATGTTATGTACTTGCCATGCTTGCTAGGGCTTTTCTACTCGGGCAAATTCTTTTTCCTTCACAGCACAAAATCCCGAGCCATATTGACGCTCCCTCGCGATTGAAAGTGACCGTTTAGCTGTACCCGATCACGATCGGCTGGCTCAACATCGGAAAAGTTTTCACCCCAGAGGCATAACAATACTCACGGAGCGTGAGCTGTTCTGTTTACAAGGTAATAGCCGAACGCTACAATTGTACACCAACAATAATGCATTATACGCACCTGCTGTACAATTTAACTCGTTGGCGACGCAGGCGCCACAGATAGCGCCAGGTTCATGGCCCGCGTCCAATCAGCACCGCGTTAAATGCAAGGTGGTTGTCGGCCCTGCCTTACTATAGGAACGCAAGAACACCAACTATGCACCTCATATATTGGACGTTTAGCGAGAGATTCGCCAGCGCCGCTACTCTGTGCTGAATTGGGCCGAACGCTGGCATAGAGGCTGGGAACGGCCGTGGCCTCGAGAAGGGGCCCCGTAGCAAAATCCCTCGGTCCACCGGCTCGAACAAAGTCAATCCACTGGCTGCGCTGAGGTTCGAAGCTCTGAAGCGAGTGCAAGGACACGCACAATTTGCTTTTAGATGTGAAGCATCTTATGGCGAAGCTTAATCCGGTGGTGTTGGTGGTGGTGGTGGTATGCCGCGTGCCCACCCTTACTGCGCATGCGCAAACAGTTAAAAAAAATAAAAATAAAAAAAACCTCCTCTCCCCCTCTCTCTCCTCTAGGCATCCCTCCCCGGGGCAACCACACCCTCACTGCGCATGCGCCTCCCTTCCTCTCTCCCCTCTTACACTCCCCCCCCTCTCTCCATCCCTGCCCGCGGCGTCTAACTCCCCCCTGCGCATGCGCGTCCCCCCTCTCTCTCCTCTCCTACGCTCCCCCCCTCTCTCCTCTACGCATCCCTGCCCACGGCGTTCACACTCCCCACTGCGCATGCGTGTCACCCCCTCTCTCTCCTCTCCTACGCTCCCCCCCTCTCTCGCCTCGCGACGCCGACGCAGGCAGCGTCTGCTAGCGAGTTTCTTGGTTCAAAAAACCGACTGCTCGCGCTGCACAACCGTTCACTGGCCATCCCGTATATATGGCAATGGATCTTGACCTCCAAGGTGGTGCCGGTGGGAGATTTCTCCTGTGCGTTGTTGAACAATAAAAATTCGCAGCGTGCGCGTTAACTAAAAGCGGAGTGCGGGTCTCTGTGTCCAGTCGGAGTCTTCTGTCTCTCATTGCCCATTAGCAGCGATTGGCATGTTCCAGTAGGAAACACTGCTCCATCACTGCCTGCTTTGCGCCTCCCCAGTTTTCTCTCCTGCGCAACGCTGCGATGAGCGCCAGCGTCAACGCCGCCGCCAGTGTAAGTGTTAGCGCCCGCTGCTTCACATCTACACATGGTTGCCTTTAGCGGGAGATGGTGTAATTTTTTCTCTTATTGGAAGAGCATGATTGCAGCGCACAACGGTACCATGGCATGCTGGCACGTAATGCGATGGAGATCGTAGCTTCGAATAGCCACATTCGCGCCCACGACTCCACGACAAATCACCCGAAGCGGCACAACGAAAACGCAGGATTCACACGAACGCGCTGCACGAACCAAGCAAAACAAAATAAGTGAAGCCGTTGCCAGGCAGCCAGTCATATCGCCGCCAGACGGTACCATGAGAGGAACCACGATGTCAACACCAAAATTTTCGACTTCATCGGTGCTCGCGCATCGTCACTCAGCGCCTGAGGCGTGGCCTGGGAGCTCGCTTAAAACGTCAAGATATTGTCGATCTTGCATGGTGCAGAACGCGCCCTTGAACCTTTGTACGCTCTTTGAGCTCGAAATAGAATAACTTCTACGTAACGGACGCAATTCATACTTCGCTCTCATGCATACCAAGCAATCGAGTGAACGCCACATCTCGAGTTTGAAATTTGATGGCACTGCTCCCTTAAAGAAAAGGGCGCAGCTTGCTCTGCGCAAGGCTGGAACCATCAGAGGAGCTAGTGCTCGACTTGGATAAGTTTTGTTAGTGATGCCAAGTTTTTGGTAGTAGTACTAAGTATGGCTAGACATGTCACGTGACTACCTGTTACGAGATGTTGGGATTTTAGACACGTGATTGGCAGTTACGTGGTTTTCGGTGGGAACATGTAGTATGACTTGTCAAGAGTTCGACGAAAGTTCGTCTGGTCAGGCATTGGATGAGATGAAACACGGTCACTGACCAATTGGGATGAAATGACCTGACATTTCGGAACCGCATACGGGTTCCTTGCTCACTCAGAGTCAGTGAGCAAGGAACCCGTATGCGGTTCCGAAACGTCAGATCATTTCATCAGACTTGGTCAGTGACCTTGTTTCATCTCATGTCATGTGACTATAGTTGTTACGTGGTTCATGGCGAGAACACGTCCTGTGACTAGCTATTGCGCGATGTTGCGTGATTTTAATTACGTGAATAGTTATTACGTGATGTTACGTGATTTTCAGTCGCGTGACTTACTCTTACGTGATTTTACACGATTTGAGTTCCATGACTAGTTTTTACGTGATGTTACGGGATTTGTAGACACGTACGTAACAGGCACGCCATCATGCTTATTGTATTCCTCGTCAGACAAATTGGCGTACGTGTTGTGGGAGCGAAGAAGTTGAAGAGGACGATGCGGTCAAGCGTGCCATGGTTCATGATGATTATAATTCCTGTTCGCACTACCCGGCACGACGGAAAGCTTTAGGAGCTCCGCTCTTAAAATGACATTTTAAATCCAACAATTAGAATCATAGACAAATATCATCGCAATAAAATCATAATATTGTGAACAACGCTCAGACCAGGCCCATTCAATGATCAATGATCATTCTTCGAACCATGCGCGTTCCTAACGTTGCCAAGTTAAGAGAACAAGCGCACATTTCCTGATTGTATCCTTCACTCTTAAAAAAAAGGTTGTAGTACTTACTAACTTCGGTTTACTAACTACTTGTCACATATGTTACAACCCTGTTAGTAAGTGAAGTTAGTAACGGGAAGGTTAGTAACCGTTACTACCCTCGTCTTTACAAACTCAGTTAGTAGCGGTTACTAGTCGTCTCGTTGCTAACTAGTAAAACATAGGTAGTAACGGTTACTACCCCCCCAAAAAAAAGCAGTAACCGCGATCATTTCGCCTCATTAGTCACCCGTTTTTATAACGGTCAAATTCGCGAGCATGATCATTACAGTATATCAATGGATAATTATGCATATAATGTCGTGAAGGAGAACAGCACAGATACACAACCACTAGTCTACGCGACACGTGTAACTTGTAAGTGGTTCCAGGAGTATTTATAGCCCTACCTTCGGAGAACACAGCTGGTGCCGGTGAGCAGCTAGGCTTTACGATGAATAATTTAAGGTACGCGCCTATATTTATATGGCGTACCATTTGATTAGGTGTGCGAGGTAACACAGCGTAGAACTTTTAATCAAGCATATTAAGACAAACAATATGTTATCTCTATTTTGCATAATACCGCCTCAACATGGCTTAATAATCAAGAGCCAAGACGAGGTACTAAGCTTACTAATATCGCCTCAGAGAATTTGACTGGGTCCCCGTGCTAGTAAATAGGCTGCAAAAAGCTCGTAATAATTACTTCTAAGGTTCGTTTAGCAAGTTCGTTAAACAGGTGCATGGCAAAAAGTTAGTAACTGTACGCAAGAGGTAGTAACCATTGCAACCTATAAGTGTCTGCTAACTTAGGTAGTAAAAAGGTAGGAAAAAGTTAGTAATGGCCCAAGAAAGTTAGTAACAGCCGCTGTTACTAACTTTTTGCTCGTGGTTACAAGCTTTTTACTAACTTTTTTTTAAGAGTGTTGAGTCGTATTAAGCCTGCAGCTGCACGCATAGGGTGAAAGCGAGAAGTGTGATATCAAGCGCACCCTCTCTCCACGCATGTGACCGACGCACACACATGCTGACCTACTTTTTCGTTGGCATGTTCGTGATGCAAATTTTTTTTTTCCCGAAATTTTCTTTGTTCATTACGCGATCACGGCCATAGGTCGACTGCTATACTCCTCATTTAATGGGAGAGTGTCTCACGGAGACCTGTTCGTGCCGGCTGGACGACAGGTTTTTACGGTGTAATGACAAAACAAGAAACGCTCATTCGCAATAACTCTATATAGTGTTGTGGGAGACGGAGTCGAGGCCACATAACTTGTGGCGTCTATTTCGCGCTTGCGGCGCACGAGCTTGGCTTCTCTCGGTGGACGATATACCTAGTGTGCAGTGAGCTTGCGCATCGTTGTATGATTATTAATATTCTGTTCTCGACACGGTTTTCATTTTGGAACACTTGTAGTCAGTGTGCACGTGTTTATTTCATCAATGGCTATGTAATGGCGTGGCAATGAGACTCGACGCTGTGTCAAGCGTGTATTGCTGTACTTTTTTGTTATTTAATAATAATAATAATAATAATAATAATAATAATAATAATAATAATAATAATAATAATAATAATAATAATAATAATAATAATAATAATTTCTGGGGTTTCACGTGCGGAACTACGATATGGTTGGTTATGAGGCACGAATTCCGAATTGATTCCGACCAACTGGAGTTCTTTAACGTGCACTAAAATTAAGTACACGGGTGTTCTTGCGTCCCCCCCCTCCCCCTAAATGCTGCCGCCGTGGCGGGTATCGAACCCTCGAGCTTAGCAGCGCGACAGCAACTTTATGTAATTTATTTGCGTGTTTCGGGACTGACGTTTTCCTTTTTCGAATGAATGCACCACCGCGGCATTTCTTGTAGTTCTCCCCTCTAACCTTGATACGTGAAGACAAATACAAATTATAATTTTCGTGCAATTCGTCGTGACCTAGCTTTAGGGCGACTACACTTTTTCTGAGCAACACAGAGCACGTATTATTACTTTTCGGACGAGTCCAGGTTACATCCATATTACTGTTCAATATCTTCACTATTTATGCAGTAAGGTATTCCACCATAACGCCAGTATTCTTTTGGTTTCACTCAGCTCGAGACAAATTTTGGAATTGTGTAGCCCAAGACAGAAGAAAAAAAAATGACGACGCTTCCTCACTTTAATTAGTTTTATAATTGCAGCATCTTTGTTACAGGTAGAACGACATATTTTTTTTTGACACACCCGTAAAGGCATGCGCATACAATAAAGGAATATGAGAGATACGAAAAGGTGTTTATACAACACTTATCAGCCCATCTGTTCTCGCTGTTACGTTTGGCCGAGCCTACCTCCAGGCCGACTAAGGAAATACGCCGCTGCACGAGGAACACGAATCTTAGAAATACAATGTATAATGCATTTACGGCATGGATTGCTTTCTTTTTAAAGGGACACTGAAGTGAAATAATGAATCGACTTAGATTCATGAATTGTACTCTGAGAAATATAATTGCGTTAATTTTACCAGCATATGCTCATTAGTAAAGGAAAGTCAAGGTCAAAGTTTTATTTCTTAATTTCGCGCCGAAATCTCCGCGCGTGAAGTCACGAATTTGAAACGGTAGTTTTCGTATTTTGACGACATTGGCTCAATTAAATTTCCTGAAACTTGGTATGTTATGTCTATGGCCCCCTAGCAGTACGATGTAGTACATCACTTTTACCGATTAGGAGCTACATATGGCTCAGTAGACGCCGTCAAAATCGATGAAGTCACGGCGTTTGGTGAGGGAATTCCAAGGTGGCGTCGCCACTCATATTTTCTTTTTGTGCGTTTTCTCCCTTACCAAGCGTCTTCTGGCGGTAAGAGTGGTGTTTTCGGTATTGTGAATTTGTAATTTACCAATGCGCGAAAAAAATCGTTTTTCTATTTAGCGTCCCTTTAAAATAACGTCGTGGCGAGAAGGCAAAGAAACACAACCCACTTTGCCGATAATGCTCATTTGCGAGAGCACCTTATTGTGCCGAACACCTAAAGCACGGTTTTGGCACTGGATAGAAAAAAAAAGAAAAAAAGAACCGCCTGCGCGATCGCAGCATCCTGGTTCTACGCAGGAGTCGGCCCTGTACCATATGCCGAATGCCCTGGAAACGTGCATACCGTCAACGACTCGCGAAAAAAACTTGGAAAGGGCCAGAAGTGATGAAAGAGCTTGCAGCTTATTTAGCTAAGATAGAGTACTGGGGGGTGTTGGTACAGCGTATATTGATCTGTATTGCGCAATAGAGACGAGGTTGTAATCCGATGCAGCTGTGACGCCTTTGTCAAACCGATGATGAATTTTCTCCACCTTACACATTTCATTCCATCGCTCCAGAGGGAGTTATGGCAAAGCACAGCCTGCTAACATTGGCCACCGTAGCTGCGGTTTCTGGTTTTTCATGTTGTCAGAGTAATAATGGTAACATCGACCGCCAGCGTTTCCAACTTTTGTCATAAGCATAAAAGGGAGACGAAATAGTAGAGAAGGAAAGGCAGACAGGTTAACCAGACCAGGACAACCCGTTTGGTACCGTTTGCTTCGATGTTTGCTTCGCATAACATCGATTCCCATGGTACTTGGGATCTGCCAATTTTTTCTTAAAGCCCAGCCTGCTACAACGAAGTGCAACGGACGCCAGTGACTGTCTATGAACATTATATACCGGACAGTCCCACAGGATGTGGCGTAGCGTCTCCTCGCAACGACAGGCATCGCAAAAAGCGTTGTCGGCCATTCCAATGCGGAAGCAATAAGATTTCATGAATGCCACACCTAGCCGTAAGCGATAAAGCAGTGTGGCCTGTCTTCGGCGGAGTCCAGTTGGCATACAGAGATGCATCAAAGAGCACAATTAGTATTGACGATTGGTCCCGTTGGTCTGGCTGCTTGGTGGGCTGCTTGGTGCGCCGACACAACTGTATCTGCTTCTTTTGCACAAGAGGTATGCATAAGTATAAAAGAGCCACCAGATGCTAAGGTCATGGCGTATTTCCATGTAAACACATAAGGTGAGAAGTAACAAAAGAAATGGTATACATTAATCTCTCCGCAGCAAAGAAGTTACAACAGAACAGAACAGAACAAATTAGGCATGCTCAGTGCTAGAGACTTGGTGCACCACGAATATCTATTTGTTGTCACTGTGTCGGTCTATTTGAAAATAAAAATGAATGAAACTTCTAAATTAACAACCATGCTAGAACATTTGAGACAAGGAGCCCTGCAGCAGTATGTCATCATTTTTCGTCGTGTGGACAAGCTTTAGCGTTCAGACAGTAGCCTCGATGTGATAACATGTGCACGACAACGAGAGGCACCGCACCGTTATCCTAGGCCGTATCCGGCAAAAAAAAAAAAAAATTGTTCTGACACATCTTCCGTGTTCGCTGTAGTAGAAAGTATTCGACTTCGGTTCCCCATAGAAAGTGTCGGATGAAATGGAAGCGTCACAACAATATTGGGTGGAATTTCGAAGTCACTCATGAGCTGCGTAGTATCGTCGATGTAACTTTCTCCTGCCAGAAACGGTGGAAGCTGTGTGTAAACGGTTGTGGAGACTGCTTTGACAGGACGTGAAACAAGGTACATAGGCGGAGGCAAGGGCTTTCATGAGAGAATTCGCCAACGCAGGAATGATGGGAGGAGAAACGCAACGCAGTGCTCTTGAAGAACATTGTGAGAAGCGTGACCAAAAAAATCGACTTTGACGACGCTCTTGGAGTCTAAACCGATACGTAACAGGGAAGGAGTTTCTTACTAGAGACATGGCCTCCGATATGGCGGGCGCGCGGCGGGTTTTCTCCGGCCGTCCCCATCGCACGGAGAGAGCGTATTTCCCGAGGTGGGCGTGGCCCGCTCTTTTCTCCGCACCGCGGCGCTTTTACTTGGGATCGGAAATGAAGGAGAGTAGATGGGCAGGGAAGGTTTTCAGGTATTTGTATAGAAAAAGCGTCGACACGCAGTGGAGAAAAAGAACTAGGAGGCTCACCAGTAAATATACGGCTAGCAGTGGGGGGCGACATGGCAACAAGGAGCATTAAGCGAAAAGTCAGAGAGGCGGAGAGGACTTATTGGATGACAGCGATGGAAAAGAAGCCGGCTCTCAGTGACTACCGAAAGGGAAAAAACGAAATAAGGAGGGAGAGGTTTTATGATAATTCAAGGGGAAGCGCTTTACTGTTTGAAGCAAGGTCGGGTTGCCTTAGAACGCGTAGCTATAAAGCGAGATTCTGTAACGAAGAAGAACAATGTACATGCTGTGGGGGGAACTAAGGAAACGATGGAACATGTACTGATTGAATGTGGCGATATCCACCCAGATATACGTGTGGGCACGAGTCCACATGAAGCCTTGGGTTTTAGGGACAACAATGGAAAGCTGAACACGTCCGCGATAGAAATAAGTAAGAGACGGTTAGAGTATTGGTGGCAGAAAAGTAGAGATAAAGGACAAAAATGAAGAATGGGGAAAATAAGGTCATTCTGCCTTAAGAGGCAGAGAGATGGACCGTGAATTTATATTTTTCTTTGCTATAATAGCAGAGATTTAATAAATGTAGATAAGGCATTAGGCCAACATAAAAAGAAAGTTTTTTTTCGATCCTGGTGGCAGACATGTCACCGCCCCGTTATAAAGGGGACGCTCATAGCATCCTCTCCGATTGCGCAGACCGCCGTACGAGTGCGCTTGCCGGATCGTGCTGCTTGGCGGACCATGGACGACGACCGGTCGTTGAAGTTTGAATAAAATTTCACACACACTATCGCTTTGATTACTGCTGGGCGAAACCACTGAAGATTTCACGGTGTAACCATGATTGCTTCAGTCACCATAACTCTCATTGACCCTTTAGTATAAACGCGCCCGATCTCACGTCGGTGATGATGTACCGGGCAGAATTCACGGAAGATTCACGGTTTACCGATGAACCTCCGCAGCTTCGCCCACTCATCATCATTCACTCCGTGGATATGCTGTGTTTTTTTGGTGACTCCGCGAGATTCGTATTACCGAGGTTTCACTGTAGTTTCCGCCTCATGGCGCACGCGCGTCCGGCGGATCGGTATAGTTAGCGCTTCCGCCGCCGTGCGAGGAATGGCGCCGCCCTGTCAGCGAAATTAGGTGGATGAGCAGTGGCGTAGCCAAGGGGGGGGGGTTCATACCCCCCCGAAATTTTTCAGTTTTGCTTGCGTATATATGGACGCACACATACAAACGCACGCACGAACATACATAAAGTATGGTTGAACCCCCCCCCCCCCCCCAAAAAAAAAATTTCTGGCTACGCTACTGTGGATGAGGGTCCAGCAGTGACTCTTTCTGGCTTTGGCGCGGACGGTTGGCTATTGTGGGGAGGTCCGCGGGGACGACACCGCGGCTCGTTCCCACGGGCTCCCGGAGCGAGTCGAACGTTGGCGACTCCGCACATCGCGGTACATGGTGTGTGTTTATGTTGTCTCACTTAACGAAATCTGCAATACAGTGTTTTGCTGAAAGTATAAATTTGTTATATGTCCAGGTTTGACTGCATAGCTAAGTTTTGGAACCATGAAGTTTGCACGGTATCAGTGTTATAAGCAGATTTGACAAATCGTTCCATTAAACGTCGGGATTTTTCTAAACGGTCTTCCACCTTGCCACTGGAAGACCGTTTGTGAGAGGCTGAGGAAAATGAAGGAGAGTAGATGGGCAGGGAAGGTTTTCAGGTATTTGTATAGAAAAAGCGTCGACACGCAGTGGAGAAAAAGAACTAGGAGGCTCACCAGTAAATATACGGCTAGCAGTGTGGACGACATGGCAACAAGGAGCATTAAGCGAAAAGTCAGAGAGGCGGAGAGGACTTATTGGATGACAGCGATGGAAAAGAAGCCGGCTCTCAGTGACTACCGAAAGGGAAAAAACGAAATAAGGAGGGAGAGGTTTTATGATAATTCAAGGGGAAGCGCTTTACTGTTTGAAGCAAGGTCGGGTTGCCTTAGAACGCGTAGCTATAAAGCGAGATTCTGTAACGAAGAAGAACAATGTACATGCTGTGGGGGGAACTAAGGAAACGATGGAACATGTACTGATTGAATGTGGCGATATCCACCCAGATATACGTGTGGGCACGAGTCTACATGAAGCCTTGGGTTTTAGGGACAACAATGGAAAGCCGAACACGTCCGCGATAGAAATAAGTAAGAGACAGTTAGAGTATTGGTGGCAGAAAAGTAGAGATAAAGGACAAAAATGAAGAAAGGAGAAAAATAGGGTCATTCTGCCTTAAGAGGCAGAGAGATGGACCGTGAATTTATATTTTTCTTTGCTATAATAACATAGATTTAATCAATGTAGATAAGGCATTAGGCCAACATAAAAAGAAAGTTTTTTTTCGAGCCTGGTGGCAGACATGTCACCGCCCCATTATAAAGGGGACGCTCATAGCATCCATCCATCCATCTGGAAAAGCGGCCGCGCTGTTGGCGCAGCTTGCATGTGGCGAGGAAAAAAAATGGTTTTGCGCTTTTATTAACCTCGCGCTGATTTCGAAACTTCTGGTCAAGGTGTACGAGAGGCCAAGTCAATGCCGGGGCGTATCAATCCTCAAATGGGCTTTTTTTTTTTGCTTTAGATTTGCGCCGCCTTTTATAGAGCACTTAGAAAAGCGATGCCTCTGCAAGAGATCCGCATGTGCTAGAAACTTACTATACTTCGAAATTTGTGGGCTGTATCGTATGGGGGGCGCTAGCGAAGGAGAAAAAAATAAAAGAACGATGATGAGGCTGGGCGTGATGACACCCGGGGCTCGCGCTGAAACCGCAGCTTCTTGGGTGGCGTCTGAATCTTCAGGACATGGCCGCGTCTGGGTTGATGGATGACTTGCCAGAATGTTTGTAGAAACAAGTGATGCGCAAATATCGTCACTGCAGAAATCTTCAGCGGCATTTTCCTCGCGTCCTTCTTTTGGTGCCGTGGTTGATGTCGGGGTTTTCTGATGAGAGATTGAAAACTGTCGCTCTAATTTACGCCTTTTCTTAGGCGGAATAGGCTGCATGTAGCGTGGGTATTCGCTAAAAACGCTAGGCACAGCATCTGGCTTGAGGCGTCGCCGCTTAATTGTGGAACTAGAGAAATCAGAATCGACAAAGTGCAGACTGCAGACTAAACTGGTGTTAGAATTTTCATTCGGAGCGGAATCCTTTCTTGATATAGCCTTCAGCCATGCCTGCCGATACGTCTCATTTCCCGGAAATTCATGAAAACTGATCCCAAGCTTCTTTTTGCTATTCGACTTGCAGAAGGGTACGCAGCAGTATGCCATATTCCTGAAATTAAAGAGAAGACACAGGACCTCACAGCATTTTCTCTAACAACAACAACAACAAAAAAGAAAAAGACAGAACTGACAGAGTTTCAGTTATATAGTCGTAAGTAGTCTGCAACTTCCATTAATAAATCACTGCTATTGAATCAAACATTCATTTCCACTTCCACGCCAAAATGTTGTCTTCTTTACGCAGAACGCCAGCCACACAAGCACGCAAGATAAAAAACCGCGCAAACGCCGCAGCATGAGCGCGTTACAAAGAAATAAGGTCGAGCGCCCGCTGGAGGGGAACGCTAACTGAGCCGACCAAACTCGGCACTCGGCATCAGCAATCGTCATGCTCTCCCCTCGTGATGTCGCCGGCGCCATCAAGTCTGGCGCGAAAGCCGCGTTCGCATAGCGGACAATGCTTCGCACTCGCCCACGAGGCTTCCCCAGTTTCCATTTCCAACTACCTCCCGTCGCGCCGCAGGAGACAGGGAGGAGGTTGCAGGTGGTCGCCACACGTCTGGACCGTGGTCTAGACTGAAAGTCGCCGGTTCTGTGACGACCACGGGCTGGTTACAGGCGCGTTTTGTTCATTTATGATCGATTGATTGATTTGGATGCAGTCGAGAGCACAGTAAATGAACACGATACTGATATTGCCATTGTGCTACCAAAACGTAAGCAAAATCCGAATGACGAAAAAAGGAGGCGATGACAACTCAGGCACTTTCACTGTGAACGACGTGTGGGGTAAATGTAGGTCGGCTAATCGAAGCCTTCAACAATATTCCGCCAAAAACTTATCATTTTACTTCAGTGACATCACCAGGGCACTCAGTTATCTAGAGCGTAACCGTGCTTCGGTTGACCAACTCATAAATATCCGTACGCGATCAAATAGTAAAACGATGTGTCACGATAGGAGGGCAATATGATTCAACGACGAAAATTAGCCCAGTTTTCACCCATACACGTCTCCAGAAAGGAAGAATGCTAAAACGCCCCTGTATATTTCTCAAATCAAGGTATTCCGCGCCGAGACAAAACGGACCGTAATGAAAAAAAAGTAACACTACCACAGACGAATTGATAGCTCCTTACAATAATTTATATCAGGAAAATTCAGTAGTTGCCGTGCTTTTCTCCGTAAGTTGGACCAAAATAAATGCAGTAACAGAGAAAAAAAATACTTGCCTTCAGTGCATCCAGAAGATCCTGGCGGCAATGCTTGCTCGTACGCAAAAAAAAAAAAAAAAAAAGACATGCGCATTCTGTAATCCCGCGCGCTCTGCTTTCTGCCGCGGTCTCCGCTGCCGCCGGAATCCTCCCAAGTGAGTGCGCCATCTCGCGGTAGCCGGGCGCGTGACGCGATGTACGTTTTTTTGCTGGGGAGCGCGGCGATTGGGACGGCTGGAGAGAAACCCGCCGCGCGCCCGCCATCTCGGAGGCCATGCTAGAGACATGCCCTCCGAGATGGCGGGCGCGCGGCGGGTTATGCTAGAGAAGCGGCACAATCAGAACACACCAGGCGACGTCAGCCTCTCCCAGCAAGAATGCCCTCTGTATATGTGCACGGACTTCGCGACGTCATCGAAATAACGAGCCGAGGTGAGAGGATAACAAGCGACTCCGTGAGCTCGACCAATAGAGTCACCCTTTGAGGAAGGGACCGAACGTGCCTCTAAACATTAGGTTCACTTCAAACACTGTCGAATGGAGACATTTTTTGAATCAGCTTTCTTTAACCCAGCCAGACGGATCTCTCTCGAAATGTTTATACCGAGTATCTAAAAATAAAGTGTGTCAACTGACTGGCCGTAGATACAATGGTCATCCCTACTTGTGGACACCGCTAATGTATGCTTTTTTCTTTCTCTTTTCTTTTTTTCCTGATCCCTAAATCTCCTTGCCCTGCGAAACGAACCGAACACTCATGCCTGACCGCGTTACTTTCTTTTCTCCTCCATCTCCAAACTACTGTGGCGTCTTGCGGGTGTTGTTTTATACTCTAGTTGATGTGTATTGCAAAAAAAATACGGGCCGTATTCCAAATTTTAAACATAAATAAGAATTTATTTGCATACTATACTCTGTGCGCTCTGTCTGGAGGAGCAAAGGGCGCAGTGGGACTCGGGGCACGATGTACAATCGCCACACGGGGCCTTCTGTCCCGCGTTATCCTTGTAAAACCCTGCGCTCAGACAAATAAGACATTTAAGCCGGCTGAGCAAACGCTTGTCCACATTTATTTGTTCTTTGTTTCTTAAGAAAATTCGTTGACTTTTCTACACCTGTTGTGTATTGCATACCAATATCATGTGGACAGCCCTAAGTCGGACACACCGGAAGATACCAGGTTTTACGTTTACAGGAACACAACGAGAAAGTGAAAAAAGAATCGAACGGCTTTCTTGCAATTCACTGCGCCTAACGCGCATGTGCTCCCGCAGTTGAAAAGGCAAAAATTCTAGCCCGACAAAGAGGAGAATTCGCGCATAAGCATTGAAGCTGCAACTATCGCATGGAGTCATCGCATCAGCAAGCTTTTTTATTGCTCTGACTGAAAAAGAAATTGATTACCTGGATTCTTCCAGAAGTGTTATACCTCGTCAAAATTCCGCTTGTTTCTTTTTTTTTCTCGCTGTTTTCTTGGATTTTATTTATCTCTGACTTCACGCACAGACTTTCGGTGCGATCACGTGTGGATATGTTCGTTTATTTTTCTGTGTTACTTGCAATAAAAGTTAGCTGGAAGACACAGCCAATACTCGGTATGTTCCTAGTTTTAGGTGCGAAGCACCTTAAGGTCTCGGCTTGTCGGCGTCTAACGTATGTCGTCGCGGTGTGTCATGTAGTCACGGTCCATAATAAACGAGTATGCGCCCAAAAATAAGTGAATTCCACTACTCGCCACTGCTCCATTAAAAATGAGGAAGGCACCAATTATCCCAACAAAATAGCCGACGACATTAGCGGAACTGAAACACCCCTCCCTACATGCAGTAGGGAACTGAAACCGGGCATGTAGGGAAGAAGAAAAAATTGCCGGACCCTTAAGCTTCGTCTTTAAGAGTTGAACGCGGTAGCGATAACCTGTCCCTAGTGCGTACTTCAACCACTTAGTGCATACTTGCAATGCACCCATTACGTGGTGTTAAGGGAATACGCGCAGTAACGTGTGTGCCTTTTTGTAATGGGTGGTCGGCTTTAAACCACGAAGTCGTTATGATAGTGACATGTTCTGACGCCCGATGGCAATGTACGCTGGTACCACGCAATATTATTGCGATATAACATGTTGTATTGCGATGCCTATATAGATGATGCGTGTGTTTGTGAAGCATCAACGTTGTTTTCATTGCATTTCCAAGCAGAGGAAGTTCTTTTCCCTGCCTTCCCTAGCAGAGGCGTGGCTGTGTGGTAGAACACTTGCTTGCCACGCAGACGGCCTGGGTTCGATCCTCACTCGGACCCGGAATTTTTTATTATTTATTTTATTTGCATCTTTCTCGATTTTTTTGGCCACGGACAAGATGATGATTTTTCGCTCACAACCAACGACGCCGACGCCGACGCCGGAATTTCTGCGAAACGAGCTCTTTAACGCTATCGCGTTAAAAAAAAAAAAAGAAAGCGGCAGATCCTACGCATTGTGAGAATCGATGTAATGCGAAGCAGCCAGCAAGGAGCAAATCATGCTGTACATAACATGGATGTCATGATTTACAAGTTAGGACCTGTCACTTATGTTCGTCTTAGAGTCACGTCATTCAATACCAATTTTGGTGAATATCACGCTAGCGAAACGGCCGCGAGCGCACCATGAGCATGACATGTAAATCACGTTGTACATGACATGCATGCCATGATTTTCATGTTACCGCCTGTCACTTACGTTATTCGTTCAGTCACGTCACGCAATACCAGTTTTAGTGTATATCAAGCAAGCGAACTGCACGCCAGTGCACCGTGAGCGTGGCATGTAAATGGCGTTGTACATGATATGCATATAATGATTCTCATGTTACCACCTGCCACTTATGTGCGTCTACAGTCACGTCACGCAATACCAATTTTGGTGTATATGAAGCAAGCGAAACGGCCGCGAGCGCGCCATGAGCGTGGCATGGAAGTCATCCCGTACATGACACGTCATGATTTTCATATCACCACTTGTCATTTATGTGTCATACAGTCACGTCTTGCAATACCGAATTTGGTGTATATCAAGCTCGACCTTATTTCGCGGCCGCCGACGCCGACGCCGGAATTTCTGCGAAACGAGCTCTTTAACGCTATCGCGTTAAAAGAGGAACCTTAGGGTAAGCTGCATCCCGATGCAATTTTCCGATGATGTTAGTGGAGCGGAAACACCCTCCCGTACATGCCCGCTGTTTCAAGCTTGGCACCAGTAGTGCCTCATCAAATAAATCTATTTCAAAACACTGCACGCTTCACCCTCTCCAGGTTTCACGTTAGTGGAGCTGAAGCACCCTTCCTTACATGCTTCGCCGCTCCCCAGTTTTTTGTGTGCCTTCCGCGCTGTTAATGCTATCATGAAATAACAGCTATAGCCCGGTCACACACCTTGCTACTGCACAGAGCCGCCTTTTACCAATTACAACCACGAACTACAATGTGTTGCAGACGCAATGCTGTTTGCGCGCTATAGCACAAATATGTTGACATTTGGAGTTGTTATGAAATAACTGAACGCGCAAGAAGAAAAAGAATGACATTCACTTGACGCTAAGCTGCTACAGAATGCTTTCGAAGCTTGATGCGGTTTGTCTGCGCTGAAAATGAGTTCATCTGGAATTTAAAGCCCAACAACAAGACAGAGCATGGAAAACAATGAACAAGTGTCTCGATACATTTTTATCTATGCATTGAGTGATTTGTTATATTCTCACGACTTTCTTTTCGCTTCATGCGTGCAGAAGACTCACCTGCATCTCATAACGGAGATTATAAGATGCGAAATAGCGTCATTTCGAATTTGTGCCAAGTGAATCTCGCTCTGACTGTTTACTTCCGATCACATGTCAGTACCATAAAGCTTATATTGAAATAGAAACATAGGCGCAGGAAACAAGTATTGAAACAATCGTAATGAAAAATGTAAAGTAGGAAGCAGCATTATAAACAATCAAAGCAAAATTATCCATTAAAACAACGCATAAGTGCGATAAGTGGTAAAAGACAGAAGGCACAGCAGACAAGTTCTAGGGTATAGCAAAGTTACAGACGAGAATATGTATACGATATTGCAGAAAAAAAAATCCAGTCGAGGTAATAACACTCCAAACACATCAAAAATTTCTAGAAACGTATTCAGTTAAGTTCGCGCTGATTAGTCGACTGACTGCATTATAGAATCCATACCAGTTTCGCAGATGTTCTTAAACTAGCTCTACGTATCCGCTCGCAAGGGAGCCATGTAAACACGTACTACATTCGTATTGGTGCCTTCCTGCCGCACTGCGGGGTAAGAAAAAAAAAAGAAAGAAAGAAAAAAATCAGGCCTGCGCGGAAAACGCAGCACAGTCACAGCGAATGCTGGCAGAGCGGCGTTTCTAGAGCACGTTGTAAACTTTCTTGAGGCTACTAATAGAAGTACACATGCAAGGTACGCACTACGCGATAAATAATAACTTTTGTCAAGTTGAGAAGCACCCACTACGCCATTATTCGTCATTCTGCGAAGAAGGAAGGTACCCCATACACATCTGCAAGGCATTGTGTGCATTTTGTAGATGCGGAGGCTGACGACGATGAAGAATTATGGCTGAGCCCTTTGTAATTCCTTGGAAGCTTTAAATGACCCACTAGTTATGTAATTCGCATTGTGTGAAGCGTGGCCGTTATTTTACTCTACTACCATGCAATATTTAATACGTTAACGTGAGAGAGCGATATAAAAAGAGCGAGAGAGAAAGAACTATGTCGAGGTCCTGAGGAAACGGATAGCGGGGGGCCTTATGGGCATCCTTGGCAACTAATACAAGTACTTGCGAGGTATACCCACTACGCTATAAATCGTAATTTTTGTGAAGTAAGCATTTTTCTTCATTCTGCGGAGAAGTGTGGTACCTGCGACACACCTGTAAGGTATTGTAGCACTCTGAAGCACGGTTTAGGAAACGCAGAGTGGTTTATTGTACGTGCACGCCATTGTCGGAACTACCTCTTCTTCTTTCTCTAGCAGAACCCCACTACCAGTTCACGTGCCAAGTTGTTATGCGCCAGAAGAAGAAGAAAAGTACGCCACAGGTGGGCCCCCCCCTGCGGACAAGTGGCCATTGGCACTTGAAGAGGTTGTCATACGGAGCTGTTGATAGTGGGTGCCGGCTTGATCCTTTCAATTGTTACTGTGTCTTCGCGCCCATTGCGCAGGATTGTAAAATGATGTTCGGAACGTTTTATGACTGGAAAAGGACCATCATAGCGAGGCTGAAGAGCACGACGAGGCGCGTCAACACGAACGAAAACGTGTGAGGATGTCTGTAGGTTTGACGGCAGAAAAACGTCGTGCTTAGTCGTGTGAGCCGAGGTTGGTGATGGGCGTAAGTTTTGCATATAGACCCGCAGACGCTGGACGAAAGATGATGGATCCGAAACACACTGCGTAGTTACGGGATTGACGAGGTCACCCGGCAAACGGAGTGTGCAGCCATAAACCATCTCGGCTACAGAGCAGGAAAGTTCTTTTACTGCTTCTCGAAGGGAATCTACTTCGGAAACCGGAGCAGGACGGGCAGCGTTGATGACTGCCGGAGCAACGTCCATCATGTCGTCAGCCAGTTCTGCAAGCTCTGGCAGGGACTTATGCTGAGCTGTGACAAGAGCCATTCGCACGTTAGGTGGAAGACGCTGCAGAAACAGCTCACGTAGTATAGCTGTGTCCAAGAAGCCCGGCTGGTCCCCAACCAGGTGCTGCAGGTGACGTAGGAATTGGGTGGGACGTCTGTTTCCAAGCTCTTCGTTGTTCAGGAGTTGTTGAATGCGCCGATGCGTAGGCTGAACGAGGCGGCGAAGAAGAGTCTGTTTGACGGTGGTATATGGAGTTTCACCAAGCGGTCGCGCGAGGATGTCGCGTATCTCGGCCATTGCCTGTGGCGGCAACGCTTCGAGGAGTAGCTCGTACTTGCGAACTTCTGACGCGACGCGATGAATGCGGAACTTGTTCTCGGCTTGTACGAACCATAACGACGGATCGGCAAGCCACAGCTGCGGTAGCGTTATGGTGGTAGTAGCTCCTACGACACTCGAAGTGGTTACCTGGCCGGTTGCCGTGGTAGGAGTACCAGGGTGTAGGTCGTCTGGATGCTCGCGCTGCTCCATAGAAGGTCGTGCTCGTAGTTCGGGTCACCAGTAACTGTAGCACTCTGAAGCACGGTTTAGGAAACGCAGAGTGGTTTATTGTACGTGCACGCCATTTTCGGAACTACCTCTTCTTCTTTCTCTAGCAGAACCCCACTACCAGTTCACGTGCCAAGTTGTTATGCGCCAGAAGAAGAAGAAAAGTACGCCACAGTATTATGTGACGAAGAATTATGGCTGAGCCTTTAGTAATGGGTTGGAAGCAATCAACGACCCACTCGTTACGCAATTCGCGTTCTGTGAGTTGTGGTTACACAACTCGCATTATGTGACGCCTGGTTGTTATTTTACACTTCTACCACGCTATATTACATATCTTAACATGGTTCCTTCCCGACATGAAGCTACTACGTGGTCTTTTTGCGAAGAAGCTGCAAGCGCCGGCATGGCTCTCTGATAGAATACTGGGCTGCCACGGAGAGGGCCCTGGATCGAGCCCCGTTTCATCGAGATGTTTTTCCTTATCTCGTTTTTTTTTTTACAGCGAAAGCTGTTATGAGATCACAACAAGGGTCGTTCCTGCGCCGTAGTTGTCCGCCGCCGCCGCCGCCACCGCCGGTGTCCGTAACCAATATCGCACGAAATAAGAAAAAAAAAATAAATAAAAAACACCTATGACCGAGTGGGAATCGAACCCGGGTCTCCTGCGTGGCAGCCCAGCACTCTACCACTGAGCTACGCCACTGCTTGAAACTGCGGTGCTTCATGTCGGGTAAGGAATCGCGTTAACGTGTGTTGTAAAGCGTTTTAGAACAGTAAAGTAAGAACCGGGCGTCACACAAATCGAATTGCGTAACGAGTGGGTGGTTCAATACTCCATCCCATTACAAAAGAATCAGGCAAAATTCTTCATCGTGGTCAGCCACAGCATCAACAAAGTGCACATAATGCGTTACAAGAGTATAGCGGGTACCGCACTTTTCTGAAGAATGACGAATAATGTCATAGTAGACGCTTCCCCACTACACAAAAATTATGATTATTTATATCGTAGTGGGTACTATGCAAGTAAGGTTGTTGTAGTTGCCCCAAGAATGTTTAAAAAAGGCTCTAAAAAGGCCGCTCTCCCAGCTTTCGCTGTGGCTGTGCTGCGAGTTCCGCGCAGGCCTGGCGTTTTTTTTTTATTATTATTTCGCGCGATAGCGGTTACGGACACCGGCGGCGGCGGCGGCGGACAACTACGGCGCCAGAAACGGCCGTTGTTGTGGCCTCATAACAGCTTTCCCTGCAAAAACCAAGCGGTATACGCCAGTGCAGGCATTTCAGAGCGCCTGCTGATTTCTAATACAGTAAAAGCTCACTAAACAAAATTTTACGGGACCGATAAAACTGTCCGAATTAACCGAACGCCGAAATACTGAAAATATCGAGAACAGAATAAATAAATGTCTATTACATGAATGCACTTTCATTTTTTTTTGAGGAATACGCTAATCCAGTAATTATTTTGCATAAGAGCAATGCAAAAGCCGCAATTTTCGGCACTTGCGAGTTCGTTCACAATGTGAACGCGGGTCAAGGCCCCGTGTCTAAATCCGAAGCGTGCTCTGAACCCACACCTTATTACGTACCAACAACGCGATCGTGGATGGCGACCACGCCTTTCTGAAACACCGCGGCCGTTTCGGCTGTCCGCAAACGCCGTTTTCGTTCGTTCGCGTTGGACATTTGCGGCCCTTTGCGCTCCGAGTATCGTTCGAATAAACCGTATCGCGGCGTAATACGACCGAATTATTGAGAGTTTGATGCCATTGAACAATTCGCATGCTGGCCGGAACAAGAGACAACGTGCGAATGATCCGATTTTCCGAATTAACGAGTGTCCAATTAACGAGCTTTTACTGTAATTATTTCTTTTAACTGATGATATCCTGAAGGGTTTTGCTGAGCGGCTGCGTAGCATTAGTTGCTGACTTCCAAGGTAAGCCTTAAGGCAAGCATTGTTAGAAAACGATAGGACTTTGTGAAAGGTGAGTGACCAAGTCACTTTATTCCACGTAATAGTTTTCCGCCTATTTATGTAAGAAATGCTGTAGCTGCTAAGCGTACGATTCCAAACTTAGAAACGAACAACTTCAAGTCGCGAAAATATGGCCCTATGCCATGCAGCAAATATGCCCATTTTCTTGAAGAAGCACTTTTTTTCTTGATGGCGCTACTTTTGCGGAAAATCGTAGGTACAGTGCGAGCATCAAATTTTGGCCGGTTTAGCAACAGTACGACCGCGCTCTAAAACTATCACTCATGCTCCGCCGTGCCGTCTCGAAGGCGTCACTCGCCGCCACGATTGCTCGATAGTTGCGGTTCTCGGCTGCTCAGCCGAACGTCGCGGGTTCGATCCCGGCCGCGGCGGTCGCATTTCGGTTGAGGCGGACTTCCGCTATATGCCGGTGTACTGTGCGAAGTCAGTGCACGTTAAAGAACGCGAGATGGTTGAAATTCCCGAAGCCCTCCACTACAGCGTGCCTTATAATCGTAACGTGTTTTTCACGCGTAAAACCGTGCAGATATTACTATGATATTGCAGGCGCCATGACCTTAAGCAGTAAACAACAAGAACGAAAAAAAAAGAACAACATCGAAAGAAACGGTACTTTAAAGGTAGGTTGATGAAGCCGAAGACTCCCAGGCTTTTTCGATTGTTACATAACAACTGGATCAAAGTACGTGCTTGACATTTAAAAAAGAAAAAAAAAAGGAAAAAGAAGAAAAAGAGCTTAGTTTTCAAAGCACGTGACCGCCATCCCAGAGAATGGCTCTATATTAAATAGATTCTGAAGTATATAGTACATCCTCAGAAATCAATGCAACTGGCATGCTGGGCTTGGTAGCCACCTTTCCGCGTCCTGTTCAGAGATGAATTCGACAAGTGGAGCATCGAATCGGCATTATAACGCACTGCATTCATATTGCTGGCATCAGTGCGCTAGAAAAGCGAATCGTATGATTTCCCTGCGTGGACGGTGGTTTGAGGCGGCAAATGCGCATTCAAAAAATGGAAGCGAACGCGGGAGCATCGCATCGAGAAATGAAAAATGAGACGGCTACCGGCGTGCGCTCTCCTACATTTGCCGGCAACTAAAGGGGGGGTTATATTAAGCCGGCATCCGGTCTTTTGCCGTCGTCGAACGCTGTGCTGCGGCGACATCACGTCAGGAAGGTTATGTTTCCTTTATTTTTTCAGTAGTGAGCTTAAAGAACGTGTCATTATCTACTGTAACAGGTGGCTTACCCGTGCCATTGGGCGCTGCATTAACAAGTTCACCGCTACGATGTACGCACTCCGCGTTCTCAATATTTTCCTATTATCAGAGCCGTGGCACGCCAAGGGCTGTTAGAGGTGGTCGCTAGCCGGCGCCGCCACCAGCGACGTGACAACACCGAAAGGAAGCGTAGAATGCACTGCATATGTTTACGTGCTCTTCATCAGCTAAGACAAGTTTAGTTTTTTAGATGCAAATCATTTCTTAGCGAACTTCGGCGACCTTGAATCTATCTATCTATCTATCTATCTATCTATCTATCTATCTATCTATCTATCTATCTATCTATCTATCTATCTATCTATCTATCTATCTATCTATCTATCTATCTATCTATCTATCTATCTATCTATCTATCTATCTATCTATCTATCTATCTATCTATCTATCTATCTATCTATCTATATATCTATCCGCCCACAACGTTTTGCTCTCCTGACCATATCGTTAATGAGATGTATGCCAAAATTTGTATTCCATAACATGACTATATGACCAACATAAATGACAGATCACATCATGAAAATCCTGACTTGTCATGAACGGCTTGATTTACATGCCATTGCTTTGGTGCTCCTGGGCCCGTTTCCTTACCTTGATATATCCAAAAATTGGTATGGTGAGACATTTCTGCATGAGCAACATAAATGACAGGCGGTAATATGAAAATCATGACGTGCATGTCATGTGCAACATGACTTGCATGCCACGCTCATGGCACGCTCGCGGCTGTTTCGCTAGCTTGATATACACCAAATTTGGTATTGCGTGACCTGACTATATAACGAACATAAGTGGCAGGTGGTAACATGAAAATCTTGGCATGCATGTCATCTACAACGCGATTTACATGCCACGGTCATGGTGTGCTTGCGTCCAGTTCGCTAGCTTGATATACACCAAAATTGGTATTGTGCGACGTGATTTATGTTCGTCATTCAATTGGTATTGCATGACAAACATAAATGACAGGTCCTAACATGTAAATCATGACATGCATATTATGTACAGCATTATTTGCTGCTTGCTGGCTGATTCGCATTACATCGATTCCCTCAGTGCGTGAGATGTTCCTGTTTTTTCTTAAATATTATATGCCCAAAGCGAATGGAACTTGATTGGACGCGAAACTGCCTCTGCTCAAAGGCAACCGTCGGGGCTAGTTACCCTGCTTCATTCATCATTCAGGTTGCATCGATACATGATTACAAACTATGTCTTCAATATTGGATCGGCTTATACCCTATCGAAAATTTTCCTATGACACATATGCCTCGTATCCAATAATCTCGTATCAACACATATGAATCATATGGGTTGTCGTATGATCATACGAGGTAATTGGATATGTGTCATACGTGTCATATCAGATTTTTCGGTAGGGTATTCAAAAATAATAATTCCATGGTGAGAAAAGCGAGGTTAGAGAAGAACCTCCGTACTTATAATGTACGGCAACCTGAAGTGTGGTATACAGGGTGTTTTTTTTAAAACAGTACAGACTGATTTATAAAAAAAGTCACAGTTTCACCGCAAGGGTGAAGCAATGAATGCGATAGCAAAAAATTGTAATGTTATACGAAGTGAGGCTGGCAGCTAACTCTTTTTGGATCCGATCTCACGCAACTCTAGAAAACGCTTGTTTAAGAGAATTCTCTTCGCGTTGAAAGCGCAGCACGTAGAAGGGTACGCCGGCCCGGCCGCCGAGAAGGGGAGATGAGAAGGGGAGATAAAGCGCGCGCCCGCGCCCGCGCTCGTAAAATCGAACGTCGCCCCCCCCCCCCCCCGCCCGCTGTCGGCCGCCGAGAAGGGGAGATAACGCGCGCGCCCCCCGCTCGTAATATCAAAGGTCGCTCGAGGGACGCCCCCCCCCCCTCGCGTCTTTTCACGCTCACGAACGACGGGCGGGCCCGGTTATATATATACATATACATATACGGCAAATGACGCCGACGCCGACGCCGACGCGGACGCGGACGCCGACGCCGACGCCGACGCCGACGGCGAAAACCAGCCGCGAGTGTCCATATAATTGCTATCGCAATAAAATGCTATGACAGTAAGGCTCCCGCTGTGTTCGCACATGAACTCCACGTCGAGGCGGAAAATACTTTCCCGCAATTAACATGAGACTGTTGCGACTAATTAACAAAAACTCGTTAATTAACTACTTAATCATTCACTTGAGGGCAGGTGTTATATTGCAAAGTTGTAGTGCGTGCCAATTTATGGCATACCTATTTTTCAGAAATCATGACTGTTGCACGTAGTTCAAGATATTCATCATCGAACTTGGCGGACGAAATCGAAACTGACCGCGCAAGGCGCGCACGGAGCGCGACAGTTGTTTTACGTCAGACCGAAACTCCATGTCACATGGAAGTGAAAAAATTTGAATGACGGCGCGCCGCGGCCGTGTGTTATCGTGGGAAGCTGCAAGTCCTCGCACTGTGCCGCCGCATCGCCTTACTTTTGCGCGTGGTGTTTCGCGCTTATCTGGTTTTGGCGAACTGTGCACAGGAAAACCGGAATAGCAATCTTTTCTTTGTCTGGGAAGCATAAAACTATGAGGAGGCCACTGCGGCGCTTCTTGCAGACAATAAAAATTGTTTTTCGCGCCTCTTTATAGTTTAAGAAACCCATCTCACGCAAACATTAAGCTGTCTATTTGAGTACTTCAGGATGCTTGCCGATTTTTGTGACCGGGTTCTGCTTTGGCACGCCTTCATTAAAATTACCTCACTTCCCTATCACGTGTCATGCCTGTCTTCCGCCGCGCTTCGTGCGCGCCGTGCGCGATCAGTTTCGATTTCGCACGTCAAGTTCGATGACGAATATCTCGAACTACGTGCAACTTTTGTGATTTCCAAAAAATAGGTATGCCATAAATTGGCACTCACTACAAGTTTGCAATATCAACACCTGCCCCCCAAGTCCATAATTAGAAACTTAATTAACGAGTTTTTGTTAATTATTGGCAACAGTGTCATGGTAGCTGCGGCAAAGTATTTCCGCCTCGATGTGGAGTTTGTGTGTGAAAACGACAGGAGCTTTACTGTCATAGGATTTTTATAAAAAATCTGTATTAAAAAAATAACCATGTGTATCGAAATGCAGAACATCGAACAAGTTACAGAAATAAAACGTTCAAATTTCAACTGCCTACGCTTGTAAACTGCATAATGAAGGACAATAAGACTAACATATCTAGTGTATCACCAAGATAACTGTGATGAGTCTTTGTATAATGATGTGATGTGACGATACCTTTTTTTTATGCCTGCATTGTAATCTCCTTTTTTTAAAGCCACATTCTGAAACTCATATATGTACATATTCCCCCGAATAGGTTGTACATAGCCGCGTGCTGCTTTGCTATTCTGTGTACTATGGGTTATGGCTCCTCAAGCTATTCTAACATCTTCTACCTGCCCTCCTCGTAAATACTCTTGATGCAATAAACTTCCTGTTTCAATTTAATTTCAATTCAACTTCAATTATGTGCTCTCAAGCCATTGTCTTACTGTACGCATTTTTTTGTCACACATTCGGCTTTGTTGGCATTGTTCGCTTGTCTCGGTCTCTTGTGGGAACATATATGCGAAGAAAATCCATTATGAATGCTTTTAGGAAAAAAAACACCTATGCCCCCGCTCCCACAGTCATGAGCGACCGATGAATCCGCCCTTGACATATCGGTAGCGTGTCCGGCACTCGCCATGTACTTCGAACGCAGAGAACAGAAAGCACAGGAGAATTAGTGACGCCATTTCATTTAAAGCAGGCATCAAAGGATGTGTTATGCACGGCAACGACGCACTCCGGGTCCCTGTACCTTTTGCGCGTCGCGTACGCGTACGGCCGGCGTGCGGATCGACCGCACGCCGGCAGCGCTCGCGTATCGCTCTCTCCTTCGTTGGAGGAGACCGGCGCGCCGAAGTAGCGACGCTGCCGAGCCGGAAGCACTCGGGCCTCGTCTTCCTCTTCGTATCGCGTTGCGCCCGAGCGTTCGTGTCGGGTAACCGCGTATGCCTGTTGCTTCTTGCGTCTGCTCCATCTCACAAGGGCGGAACCCCATAATTGCACGCAAGTCATCCACCAACGACGCCACGAAGAGTGAGTGCCCCCTGCCTTGTCGCCGCTATTTATCGCGTCGTTTCTGTAATGCCTTGATCTGTTCTCCGGGGCTCTGTGGCTCTGCCCCTAGTGTTGTGCAGTTGCCTTCGTGTCGGATGGCGCTGCGAACCGCGCTCCGCTGACGTCCCCGGGAGAGGGGGGTAGGAGTGTCGCGCTTTCTGATTCTTTCGAGGCTCGCGCCCTGAGAGCGCGCTCGACGTCGTAAGCCCTCCCCATCTAAAGCTGTACTCTGTTTGCTTGCGTTGCTCTTATGAGTGCCGGCGATGTGAGAACTCAACAAACCCTCATTCTTCAATCTGTCTTTTATGTGACCGCGACTACAGCGGTCGAGGACACGATCATCGCGATTCTGTTAGAAAACATGCGTGTATATATATATATATATATATATATATATATATATATATATATATATATATATATATATATATATATATATATATATATATAGTTTTTAGAAGCGTATATATATTTCTCCTATTTGTTCTACGGCAACCAAAGCCAGACTCTTCATAATCGACGTATATATATATATATATATATATATATATATATAAGATATCACGGCTTTTATCGGATACCCCAAGTGACATACAATGGGGCACCATTCAGACATTCAACGCGGACGAATCATACTAAAACAATACGTCAACAACCCCACTTACAAATATTCTTTATTTCCGCACACCATTTTTCATTGGAATAGGCTGCCTGCTGATGTTGTAAACTGCTCATCTGCTGATGAATTCATCAGTAAAATTCAGAATTTAGAATTCAAATGGTAAAAATAATTGGTGTCATTAGTATTTCATATACAACCCCTTGAGCCTGCACAGTTATTATAATGATTGTTTCCCTGTTTATATAAACACCTTGTTTACTGTATAATGTGCGTATTCCGTGTTCATTTTGTATGTGCTCGTACTCTTTGCTCTGTACATATGGTTTAATTTTTTTTCCTTCAATTTCTGTGAACTGTATTCAAGTTCAACCCACTCCTGCATGGGCCCGAGGAGGGCCTGCAGTATTGTGAAATAAATAAATAAAATTTATCCAACCGACTGAGCCTTATTACGCAGATCACCTCCACGCTTGTCTAGTCTCTAGTTCACTCACTCTTCGTCATGTTTTGTAACAGAATAAATATAATTGAAGAAGTGATTGCCTTTGGTGGCCGTATAAATATAAGTAATAAAGGTGACACTTCAAGCAGGCTTCAGTTTACTTAGTCAATGTTTCGGTCAGAGTCTAACCTTCATCAAAACAAAATTTCGTTTTTATTCCCGTGGTTATTATTCCCGTGGTTTTTATTCCCAAGTGAGAGGGGAAGAAAAAAAAGGGAGAGAGGGATCGAGAAGGGAGAATTGTTTTCTTTAGTGGTTATCAGGAGGAAGGACCAGGAGTAACACACTGCCGCCGACAGCGGAGCGCTTCGCGAGGGAGCTTACTTATGCGTCGGCTATTACTCGTTGTTAAACGTCGTCGCTGTATTCTGTCTCGGAGGGCAGCACGAAGAGCCGGCGCAAGTGAAAAACAGCCGGTGCGCTGTTCAGAAAGGGTTCAAGTGGATGCATGCAGCTGCAGACGGGGCACCGGAAAGTGGGTGTCGGTGAGCTCTGTTGCCGCGGCGTATTGTCCTTTTGGGCAATCCGGAGAGTCTTGTCTAAGTAAGAATGTATCACCAACTAGCCCCGCAACGTGTCTTGTCTTTTCTAAGTAAGAATGTATTAATTATTGTTATTAGGTGAGAATGTAGTAAGAGTCTTGTCTAAGTAAGAATGTATCACCAACTAGCCCCGCAACGTGTCTTGTCTTTTCTAAGTAAGAATGTATTAATTATTATTATTAGGTGAGAATGTAGTAAGAGTCTTGTCTATGTAAGAATGTATCACCAACTAGCCCCGCAACGTGTTTTGTTAAGAGTCTTGTCTACCGCCTCGCGAGCTGAGCCTGCTCGTTTGATAAGTGACGCCCGCTTCTAAAGCGAGAAAGAGCGCGTTGAGCGGCATTAGAGACTTCCGGTCAAGGAGGCACTGAGGAAAAAAAAAACTGGGGAAAAAAGGAACGAAGTGCAGGGCGGGGCTTCCGCTCAAAATGATCGAGTGCTGCTCTCTCCCAGAGCTTAACAATGCAAGGCAGGGGAAAGTACAAGACGGCAGACATGAATGGGTGAAAAACACTGCAGGCACCATCAACGAAAGCGCTGGCTCTCACATGCTTCCTTGCTGGGTATTTCCCTGGTTTAATGTTAGGGTGATTTAGAGTATTACTTGCGCTTTAAGACACGCAAAACCGGAAGAACGCCCGGGTGTTCATTTATTCCATGTTTAACGGCGTTGAATTTGTATATTAGGTATGATTCGCGCTGTTCACTTTCTCTCGGAGAGGGGCAATTTCCTTGCAGTAGTGTTATTTTAATGGAATCCAAACTGCGACCTTCTGACTTTATATGTTTGGAAAGGGGAAGGATTGGTTGTGTGTTCACATGCGATCGGTGGTTGTTGAATCTGATTCGAAAGGGTGTATCAGTTTGTCCAATGTATTGTTTAGCGCAGATGCCACATTCCAATAGGATAGACAACGTTTGGGGAGTCGCAGTTAAGGTCGCCATGTATGGTGTGTGTGTGTGTGAAATTACTATGCGTGCTTTCAGCCATCGTGGTTGTTTGCATGTGCTTGCACTCCTGACATCTACTTTTCCCCCAGGGATGACAACCGACTTGTGCTGTTCTGTTTGTTTTAGAGTGTACGACGTAGTTCTTAACATTTTTCGGGTGCCTGTATACCACCCGCGGCGGAATAGTCAAGAGCGTTTTCAGACGGTCGCTTTGTTCAATGATACTGAAATGCTTTTTCATTTTTTTTATTAACATTCGGCGCGTTACTAGTGAATCTGAGAATGAGGCTGCTCCGTTCGTGTTCACTTTCTTTGTTGTGATTGTGTACGATTTGGTGGCGGTTGAGATTAGCTGCTTTATGTATGGCGTCGTCAGTGAGGGTTGGATAATGCTGCTTTATAAGGACATTACGTAGGTGGTCAGTGTTTTCTTGGAAGTCTTTTGTTTCAGAGCAGGTTCTCCTAAATTGGTGTTCCTGGGAGTATGGGATACTCCCCTCTTTCTTCCCCTCTCACTTGGTGAGTATAAAACCACGGGAATAAAAACGAAAATTTTGTATTGATTAAGGTCAGGCTCTGACCGAAACGTTGAGTAAATAAACTGAAGTCTTCTTGAAGTGCCACCTCTATTACTTTATATATATATATATATATATATATATATATATATATATATATATATATATATATATATATATATATATATATATATATATATATATATATATATGTATATATATATACTAAGAGAGAAAGAGAGGGAGAGATTAAGCGCGCGGAAGGTCAATGGAGCTTTTGTCAACACACAAAAATGTCTCATCAAGCGCAATTTATCTGAAACATCAGTCGCACCATTCTTTACCATGTTTCACAAAAGATGTTATCGTGAGGAACACGACTGCGACGCTGACAGAAAAAAAAAAAAGTGCCGCCGGCCCGCAGTTGTGGAGAATAGGGATCATCCGACCACTTATAACGAAATTACACAGCACTTCTATCTCGGCAGGAGAGACTTTCCCCTTCCTAACAAGAAATTAAATCGAGCGCAGGCATTGACTCTCAGGTTACTGTAGACGGGTTCGTTTCACAGCCCGGCTTTATTACATAAAATTTATCCCGACATTTATCCCAATAGCTCCTGCAGGCACTGCAACGAATTCAATAGCCTAGACCACATGCTCTGGCACTGCCCCTCGTTACGGGGCACGGACCAATCCAATGAAGACAAGTAGCTATCCGCTATCAAGAGCCCCGATGTCGGGGCTCAACTGTGGGCTGTCCAGAGGGCCCACGATGCGGCGGTCGGGCTTGGCCTGACGGTCCCAACGTGGGAGCGGCCCGCTGTGCGTTCAGTCGTGCACCTCAGGACTCGCAATAAAGTTTCGCATCCATCCATCGATCCTGGAGCGTTTATATGAGTGATAGAAAATAAAAAATCGCCTGGCCTTCGCAGAACACGCAGAACAGTAACAGCGAAATCTGGAAGAGCCATGGATTGGGGAGAGCGGCCTTTCCACAGCCCGTTGTACTCTCTTGTGCCAGTACACATGCAAGGTACCCACTATGCCATAAACCAAAACCACCGTAACTTTTTCTTGAAGTAGGGAAGTAGACACTATAAGACACTATGCCAGTATTCGCCATTCTGCGGGTAAGCGAGGCACCCACTACACATCTCTGAAGCATTATGTGAACTTGGCTTTCGCTGTGGCTGATAACGATGAAGAATTATGGCTTAGCCTTTAATAATGGGTTGACAGCATTCTACGACCCACTCGTTGCGGAATGCTCATTGTGTGACGCCTGGTTGTTATTTTATTCTTCTACAACGCTATATTACACATGTTAAAGCGATTCCTTGCCCGGCATGACACTTGTATATAGGGTGTCTTTGCGCAGGAATTTGAAGCACCACCGTGGCTCTGTGCTAGATAGAATACCGACTGCCACGCAGGGGGGCTCAGGTGCAAATCCCATCCGTTCCTAAAATTTTTTTCTCATTTCATGTTTTCTTATTTCGCGTCGAAGAAAAACAGCCACCACCTGTGGTATCTGTCGCCCAGGTTGACGCCATCGCTTGATCTTGAAAAGCGAGGTTGAGTGCACGAAACCTTGCCCTCTGTTAGAGGTTGTAATGCTTGGTGATGATGATAGTCAGAGGGGCCGACGTTTCTAGAGTATTTTTATATTTCGGGTGAATACGGTTACGGACACCAGCGGCGGCGTATAACTGCGGCGCCAAAATGGGCTCTTGACAGTTGCGATCTCATGACAGCTTTCACTTTCGCTGTATCCCCATCGTGGATACCTGTAGCAGAACCATTACATATATTTTGCAATTGAATAACGAGATCTACCGGATTGTAAAACACCGTTGCAGTAACCAGGCACTGATGGAAGCTTTTTTATTTAATAATTTAAAAAAAATGCTCGAAGTGGGGCGCCTACCCCGCCCGTGACAAATCTTCTTCGCCACCTGACTCCCAGCTTCCGGTCGATCAGCTGGGCTGGAAGGCGACCGTCCAGCACTCCCCGTGTTGGGGGGTATTGGAGCAGCTCGTGACAGCGCGCTCGCTCGGCTTCCGAACAGCTAAGATCGCGCGCTCTCGTCCCACCGGCAACTAGACTCGAACTCTGGTGAGAATCTGGAGGATGCGCTCGGAACGTACCTACCAGATACTGACGATCTCATCAGGTTTCGAACCCACTGCCTCCCAGGGTGTGATTGAGTGCTTCGAGGCACACGGCCACAACCCTGGTTATGTTCGTAGGGTTAAGGCGTTTCTATATGTTTGCTGGTACTTGCTAGAGTAGAGATAGGTTGTGGGTGGTCCATATATGCGTGCGGGTCACTTATACCATCGCAGTTGCTAGGCGGTATCTGCAGGGGCGGATTCAGGGACTTCTATGAGATGGGGGGGTGGGGGGTTAACTGAAGGGTAACAGCCTGGATTTTGAACGGCGCGACAATTCAGACGAAAAAACTAATGAACACACGAACACAAGCGCCGAGCGCAGGTAACAGCCCGCAGTAAATGAAGGGAAGAGAGCGAGAAGGCGAAGACATTCCTTCGCATTAAGGTCTGCATTTTTTTCGAAGTAGTGCAACCTCCTCCACTCATCGCATGCGGTGCGTTGAAGTGCAAATTGTGGAATTGCTTGAATAGGATTCCGGTGAAAAGTGTTCGCGTGGGCAGTAAATGTTTGGAAATATAATAATAATGCAATAAAGAATTTGCTGTAATTATTTTCGCCGGTTTCAAGTCATTGACACAATGCGAACAAGGTAGAACGATCGCGCTTTCGTTGTTACAAAAACCGCCCGGGAAAACCGAGCCGCTAGTGTCACGTAGCTTCTTGTTTCGTTCAACTGGAACATCAGGATGAAGCAGTATTAAGTGTCATCTTATTCTAAAAAAACTTCGGAAGCAAGTGTACACGAAACAGATTCAATAATGATCAACTTACGCACGCAAGGTCTCCCGCGGTAAAAGTTCTTCATCCCGATACGACGCATCTATCTCCCTTTCGGTTTAATATTTCCTTTTCCTCGTGTAACAGCAAAATAGCTTGTCTCCTTTTGTAACGCCGTTTGAGCAGACAACAGCATAGCGAGCCGGTATCGCGCTGCAGCTGATGGCACCTTTGCAGAAGGTAAAGCGCGTAGTTTCACTGGCTGGGAAAATGTTTGCCTGTGGGTCTATGGTCCTCATGGTGTTGATCGGCGAATGAAATTCACGGCTGTCATCGGAGGGAGGGGAGAACGGTCACGCATATTTACAGCGGCTCAGAGGGTAAGCGCTTAGCCATGTCCCCACTTGAGAGACAGGAATTAGCGCCTTTTTCTTTTTCCTCAGAACCACTCACCAGAGGGTAGTTTTTCATAAACATTGTTGGAAGTGGCGCCCAGTGTGTCTGTCTCCTTGTCCGTCGTCGTCTTCGCTCCTATTCAGGGGCGTAGCCAGAATTTTTTTTCAGGGGGGGGGGGGGGCACCCCTTGATTTCGGGAGGGGTACCTCCTTAAAATGGTCATTGTTCGCTGTGCATGCCATGGCGAAAAAAAAATTTGGGGGGAGGGGGGGGGCACGTGCCCGGTGTGCCACCCCCTGGCTACGCCACTGCTCCTATTACCTCGGATGATCGAAGAAGCCTTCGTTGGAAATGTGCATAGGGAAGGAGAAAAGGGCAAAGAAATGTACAGAGAAAGAACACGGGCCTTTTCAAATTTTTGTGCTCTGTCGCAGAAAAAAATTCAGACTTTACTTCGCCTCTCGTGAGGGCATACAACCCTTCCTGAAACTAAGCCTTGGAATGCTCCCGAAAGAACACACAGCGTTTTTTTTATTTTTTCATTAATGTCCCCCGCTCCTCGTGTCACAATGAAATCTCCCTTTTACTCTCGGAAGGTCACGCCCACATCCAAGAACGTCCTTCCGAGGTCATTTAAACCCCTACAGCACCATTGGATGTACCGAGTGGGACGAGTGCCAAGCTTTGCTGAATGGCCTCATTGGGCACTGTCGGACTCGCCTTCGGGCCAGGAGTCTTTGGGGCAGCAACAGTGGCATAGCCAGGGGGTGGCACACCGGGCACGTGCCCCCCCCCCCCCCCCCCCCGAAATTTTTTTTCGCCATGGTATACAGAGCGAAAAATGACCATTCCAAGGAGGTGCCCCACACGAAATCAAGGAGGTGCCCCCCCCCCCGAAAAAAGTTTCTGGCTACGCCCCTGGGCAGCAATAAGGAAGATCACGACCGGACTCGACTCCCTTCTCCTGAGGTAGCGGAGGGTGGAGTTGATTCTGGCCGTGGGAAGACGTACGGCGACAGACAGACAGACAAAGAGCTTTATTGAAGTCCTGAGGGACTAGCCGGGAAGGACCCGCTGGGGTCCTCGGCTCGCCGCTGGCTGCTCCCATGTCGGAATCGGGAGGCCATGCCTCTCCGCTCTTTCACGGGCCCTCTGGACGGCCGTTGACTGAATATCGATGTTGGGAGATAAAAAGTAAAGACATATTTACCTCATTGCATGTTGGTAATGGATGCCTCTTCCAGCGGGGCGAAGCCCGGCATATATTTCTTTCAGACAATTGCTAGGAAAAATATTGTTCACTTCAATTGTTTAAAAAAAATTGAAGGACACTTTGTACATTCCAAAGTGTGTTCGGCGAAAGCGTATGGCCATTCCACTGATTATGCCATGTCTTTTTTTCTTTTATACTCTCAGTGGGATAAGACACGAACCGAATGGGTGCATGTTTTCTTCTTTAATTTTTTACCGCGAATCGCAGCGAGACGCGAGGCTCATCTTCCTCCGTTCGCATGCGTTAGTATTTTCGCGCGCTTTGCGCATCGTGCAAACGCCATCCGCGTTCCAGCTCTTAAATTGACGGACCCTTTGTAAATTGGAAAGTGTATTCCGTGAACGCCTGGGTCCATTGAGACGCCGTCGGTCAGAATGATTGCAAACTCTGGGCACAGCGACGCTACGCAAGCAAAGCGCGAGCGCTATAGAGTCCGACGCGACCGGCGTCCGTCTGCGCATCCCGGCGGCCACCTGGCTCCGTGCCAGAGCTCGGATGGATGGACGGACGGACATGGACGGACGGACGGACGGACGGACGGACGGACGGACGGACGGACGGACAGACGGATGGATGGACGGACGGACGGACGGACACCGGATGGACGTGAGCATGAGACATTAAAGGTTTTCGCCTTAAAAATTACACCATCTCCCGCCAAAGGGAACCATGTGTAGATGCGAAGCAGCGGGCGCTAACGCTTACACTGGCGGCGGCGTTGACGCTGGCGCTCATCGCAGCGTTGCACAGGAGAGAAACCTGGGGGGCGCAAAGCACGCAGTGATGGACCGGTGTTTCCTACTGGGACATCCCAATCGCTGCTAATGGGCAATGAGAGACAGAAGACTCGGACTGGACACAGAGACCCGCAGTCCGCTTTTAGTTAACGCGCACGCTGCGAATTTTTTATCGTTCGACAGCGCACCGGAGAAATCTCCCACCGGCACCACCTTGCAGGTCAAGATCCATTGCCATATATACGGGGTGGCCAGTGAACGGTTGTGCAGCGCGAGCAGTCGGTTTTTTCAACCAAGAAACTCGCTAGCAGACGCTGCCTGCGTCGGCGTCGCGAGGCGAGAGAGGGGGAGCGTAGGAGAGGGGAAGACGCGCATGCGCAGTGGGGGGTGTAGACGCCGCGGACAGAGATGCCTAGAGGAGAGAGGGGCAGCGTAGGAGGGGAGAAAGGGAGGGGACGCGCATGCGCAGTGAGGGTGTGGCCTACGCGGGGAGGGATGCCTAGAGGAGAGGAGGTTTTTTATTTTTTTTAATGGGTTGGCGCATGCGCAGTGGGGGGTGTGGACGGACGGACGGACGGACGCCGGACGGACACCGGACGGACGGACACCGGACGGACGTGAGCATGAGACATTAAAGGCTTTCGCCTTAATAAAGTAACCGTCACAATGCGACACCCCGATGAGAAAGTACGTATCGAACCACCTCCGTTGCACCCCCGGGAAATATCGAGGCGAGCCCGTCAGATCCCCCCAAACTAAAGTTCTTCGATGTTTTGGGACTTTCCTCCCTAAAATCTAGGGACTTTACCCCAAACAAGCACAACATCACTGCCCCAAGAAGTTCCAGGCGGATTGCTCGATGGAGCCGGCCGTTATCTTATTCGTAGTGGCGACGACATCGCCGAAGTCATCGCAGACGCATGGTGACCGATCCCTGCACTTGGAGACGTAGTCCAAGGAAGTGCTGAGCGTGTCATCAGTGCGAGCCCCCTACTGTGGCTCGCTTCAGCTCAGTCACGAAGCTTATCCACCTTTCTGTGAATACTTCGGAAGAATTCCTTTGTTTCATGCAGCCACTGGTGGTGACCTGTTTTGCTCTTTTAACACGAAAGTGTTTTTTGCCGGGGTCTACCAAGACTTCGGTGACGCATTTACGTTCCGGAAATGGTGTCGAAAAAATGGACACGATCAGATGACAAAGAAAAAAAAAGCTCCGTCAACGGGAGTCGAACCCACGACCTCTCGGTCCGCGACAACAGAGGTCAGGCACGCTATCCATAGCGTCACGGTCACACTCTGTGTAGGCTATACATACGCACCTTTAATGTCTACCACTTTCCTCTCCC
>JALIZH010031744.1:0-20520 GCA_030522465.1 Rhipicephalus appendiculatus
GAGAGGAAGAGGGAGGGAAAAATATAGAGATAAGACAGCCAGAATATCGCTTTTCCAGGCTTAACTGCCAATCTCTATGCTCATGTGGCTGTATCTAGGCCTAACTAGCTATATTTAGGCTAGGCTTGCCTTGTGTGCTAAGGAAAGCCACCCAGGTCCGCTGTTCCTTTGGGCTTAATAGCACCAGTGCGAAGCTGCCCTAAGAGAGAAGAAATGGTACAGAAGGAAAGGCAGGGAGGTTAGCCAGTCCAGGATAGCCAGTTTGCTACCCTGCACGTGGGAAGGGGATGGGGGAGATTGAAAGAGGGAGGGAAAAGAGTGGAAAGAGAGAGAAAGATAGCACATAACACAGCACACACACAAACAAGCAATCATTGACAGTCCATCACGCTGGTGTGGTACGCGACATCGCTGTCAGAGCCGCTTGTCCAACTTCGTTTTCCTTAGAAACCTCAGTAGTTCCTTGGTCACGTTCAGCTGCGATGTCCTCTGTGAACGACATTCAAGAATAGATTCAACAGACATTTATCTATTGAGACGGTCAGCTAGAACGGACGCCAGTGACTGTCTATGAGCATCATATAGCGGACAGTCACACAGGATGTGGCGCAGCGTCTCCTCGCAACGACAGGCATCGCAGAGAGCGTCGTCGGCCATCCCAATGCGAAAGGAATAAGACTTCGTGAAAGCCACACCTAACCATAAACGATAAAGCAGTGTGGCATCACTTCGGCGGAGCCCTGTTGGCATATAGAGATCCATCAGAGCACAGGCGGTGTTGACGGTTTGTCCGGTTGGTCTGATTGCTTGGTGGGCGCCATAAAGAGAGCGTGATCCCCTGTGCAAGCTCTCGAAGACTGCTGGCCGCGTCAGATCTTGAAAGTGGTATGGTGTCTTCCTATGCGCCTTCAAGAGCTGCCCGAGCGGCATTATCGGCGTGTTCATTTCCTATGACGCCGCAATGACTTGGAAGCCACTGAAACGTCACGTGGTGCCCTTTCTCATGGGATGTATGAAAAAGACATCGAATTTCAAATACCAGCTGTTCGTATGGCCCGCGACGCATTGCTGATAGCACAGATTGTAGGGCTGCCTTGGAGTCGCTGAAGATCGACCATTGTTGAGGTGGTTCCCGCGTGACCAAACAAAGTGCAGTGCGCAGAGCAGCTAGTTCCGCAGCCGTCGACGTCGTGGGGTGGTCAGTCCTAAAGCTGATGGTAATAACTCTTGCTGGGACAACCACTGCACCGGACGAACACTGGAGGTTTGTTGAACCATCGGTATACATATGGACACTGTCCGCATACCTCTCGGGCAAAAGAAGCAGCGACAGTTGCTTCAGTACAGGCGACGACAGGTCAGATTTCTTTTAAATGCGAATGCATTTCATAGTCGGGCTATGTCAGGCATCCGGCGTTGTCCGGCGTTGTCCGGCGTTGTCCAGCGTTGTCCAGCGTTGTCCGCGGAGGAGGAGGATAGGTTGAGGAGGTAAGCGCCGGCAGGTGTTAGATGTGAAGCATCCTATGGCGAAGCTTAATCCGGTGGTGGTGGTGGGCGGCGTGACCACCCATACTGCGCATGCGCAAGCCCTTTAAAAATATAAATAAAAAACCTCCTCTCTCCCTCTCTCTCCTCTAGGCATCCCTCCCCCCGCGGCAACCACACCCTCACTGCGCATGCGCCTCCCCTCCTCTCTCCCCCTCCTACGCTCCCCCTCTCTGTCCTCTAGGCATCCCTCCCCGCGCTCCCACTGCCCATGCGCGTCCCCCTCTCTCACCTCTAATACGCTCCCCCCTCCCTCCTCTAGGCATCCCTGCCCAGAGCGTCCACACCCCCACTGCGCATGCGCGTCCCCCCCTCTCTCTCCTCTCCTACGCTACCCCCCCTCTCTCGCCTCGCGACGCCGACGCAGGCAGCGTCTGCTAGCGAGTTTCTTGGTTGAAAAAACCGACTGCTCGCGCTGCACAACCGTTCACTGTCCATACCGTATATATGGCAATGGATCTTGACCTCCAAGGTGGTGCCGGTGGAAGATTTCTCCTGTGCGTTGTTGAACAATAAAAATTCGCAGCGTGCGCGTTAACTAAAAGCCGACTGCGGGTCTCTGTGTCCAGTCGGAGTCCTCTGTCTCTCATTGCCCATTAGCAGCGATTGGCATGTTCCAGTAGGAAACACCGCTCCATCGCTGCGTGCTTTACGCATCTCCAGTTTTAAATGCGAATGCATTTCAAGTGCGTGAGGGCGCTCGCATCGCGGGAGCTCGGCGAAGCTATATATGAAAAAAAATTAAAAAAAATTAAAAAAAAGAAAAAAAAGGAAAAAAAGAACAAAAAGAATAAAAAGAATAAATAAAAAAAGAAGAAACAACAGACCAAAAGCAAAAAAAAAAAAAAACAGGCGCTGCGCCGTGCTCCTGACCGGGCTGCAGGAATTAGGCGCCTTTTCCTTCTTCGAACAACCACCATATATAAATGGAGTGAAGCGCGCGCGAAATGCATTCGCATTTCCTCACGATTCCCTTCGGGGAGGTGGGGGCATTTTTTCAGTATTCCTGGCACACTGAGATGCGCGGCGGGTCGAATGAGACGCCAAGGGGGGCATAAATATTTTTATGTAGGAAAGGCTCACAGGCTCATGAGGAGGCATAGTGCGAGGGCGGGATGTGGTACAATTCGATACGTAATATAGTGCATGAATGCAAGAATTGAAATGTTGTCGCAGAAATAAGAAACTGAAATATTACCGAAATTCTATAGATTTAAAAAAATGAAATTAGCAGTAAAAAAACGCCACCAAGATATTGCCACACGCGATTCTTGTATCAGTTTTACTGCATTCGGTTTCCGCCCACAAAACACTGTGAGCAATGCTCGGCGCAAACCATGCCCCACTGTTCGTGAAGCTTCGTGATTATAGTAGATCGTTTTGTTAAGATTGCACGCCGGACGCGAACCGTCCAGCTTATTCTAGAGCTTGCACGACCACCAGTGATAAGGCTGGAATGTTCGACGCGTGCTCTATAAAAGACGGCGTGTCCCAACGATGATCAGTTTTTTCGACGGCCGACGCTCTGTTTCGACGGCCGACGCTCGAGCAGTGCCAGTGCGTATTGCTGTAATCTGACTTTCAGTTTCACAGCCACAAGTTCGGCCAAATAAGGTTTCCTTTTGACGAGCCGATTGTTGCCTTCGTTGACGTCATGACCATGTGACATCTGGTGGAGGTGCTGCTTCTTTCATGTACCGGACCCAGTCTGCACTGGGTACCTTGCATGTACTAACGCGCTTATTCTTCATCGTCAAGTCGGGAACCGAGCCCCAGTCGTGAAGGAGACGTCGACGCTAGCCTCGATCAGCGAGCTAGCCGCAGGCAACGAGGGCTAGATCCAGAGTTCGGGCCCCCTCCCGGATAAGACTCGAAAGACCAAGGCCACGACCACTACCGCGGCAACTATGAAAGCCACGGAGCCAACACCCGCCACGGTCTTGATGTAGCAGCCAAGGGAGCCACCGCCATTCCGTGGATCATCGTTTGAAGGCCCGGAGATCTGCCTGGAGACCTACGACCGAGTGGCCGCCCTCAACCACTGGGACTCCGAAGAGAAGCTGCGTCGCGTCTACTTCTACCTCGAACACGCGGCAAGGACCTGGTTCTAGAATCGGGAGTCTGCACTGGGTACCTTGCATGTACTAACGCGCTTATTCTTCATCGTCATTAGCGTCATCGCCATCGTCATGGCGTATAGTGGGTACCTTGCTCGTGCGGCTGGCTGCGACGCAACGGCAGACAAGCCTCGGCATTAAGGAGCTTCGCCCCTAAAATCAATTGAAGTCTAGCGGTTTTCCTGTCTCCTTCTCTGGTGTCCTTGTGCGTGTTCGCTAGTAATATTAAGCATTCAGTGAATACCAACTAGCCCAGTTAAATGTCTTAACGATTTTGAGATGCAGCCAAACTAACCACCCCCCGTACCACCGCCTTCCCCCCACAGACCAATGGCCTTACCAAGCGTCTAAAGAAGAGCATCGGCGACATGCTGGCCATGTACAGTCGCGCTCAATATGACTTGCAACGCGGGAGCGCGTGGCCTCACGAGTTCAAAAATGCGCATGGCTTCCACTAACCTTTATATACATTACTAAACGCGTTTTTCTCACTTGGGTATGATCCCAAATAGGAAAATAAGATTGAGTTGTTGAAATAAAAACAAGTTGAAGCCATGCGCCACCTTTGAACCCAGTGAGGCCACGCCCTCCCGTGTTGCAAGTCATATTGAGCGCGCCTGTACGTCGACGCCGAGCACAAGACATGGGTTGCCTTCCTTCCGCACGCGGTCTTCGCATACAACGCGACAGTGCAAAAAACGACGCAGCTGTTGCCGTACAAGTTGGTCCAGGGAAGGAGCCCGGCAACGACGTTAGACGCAATTCTGCCAGCTACCACCAACGACAACAATCTCGACGTCGCCACTTATTTGCGACATGCCGAAGCATCTCGACAGTTCACCCGCCTGCGTATCAAAAACCAGCAGAGGTTCATAGCCGTCACTATAATCTTCGGCGACGCCACATGGAGTACGAACCCGGTGACCGTGTGTGGGTCTGGACACCGATACGCCAACGGGGACTTAGTGAAAAACTTCTGCGATGGTACTTCGGACCGTACAGGCTACTTCGTCATCTAGGCGCACTTGACTATGAGGTTGTCCCCGACGGCATCGCGAACTATGAGCTATGCCGGGTACGTCCCGAGGTTGTGCATGTGGTCCGCCTTAAACCTTTCTACGCGCGTTATGGAACCTGCGGACTCAAGTTTTTACTTGCTTTACCGTTGTTATTTATAGTTGCATGCATTTTTCCATGTTATGTTTTATGCATGGGGCGATGCTTTTTCTTCAGGGGGGTATTGCCCCCCCGCGTTTCTTGTTTCAATTTTGCTGTATTCGGTTTACGCCCACAAAGACTGTCAGGAATGCTCGGCGCAAACCCCGCCTCAGTGCTCAAGCAGCTTCACGACTCTAGTAGATCGTCTTGTTAAGTTTGCGCGGAAGACGCGAACAGCCAAGCTTATTCCAAAGCTTGCGCGACCAGCTGTGATAAGGCGGTAAAGTTAAGTTCTATGCGTCATGTATAAAAGTCGACGCACTTGACTGCTTGTCAGTTTTATCGACGGCCGACGCTCTGTTTGCTGCTATTTGTGCCAGTGTATATGACTTTGCGTTTACCGGCCTCTAGGTCGGCCAAATAAACAGTTTATGTTGGACATACCGAGTGCTGCCTTTCGTCAACGTCACGACCCCGCGACGATATAGCTGTACGTTCATCGTGGTACAGAGAGCAAACATGAGGCACGGGCCGAGTGAACGAGGTTATATGCGCGGGCACCTTTTCGAAGAAATTCAAGTTGGTTGAAACCCCTCTTTCTCTCGTCCCGTGTCTCGTTTTGCGCTCATTACTGTGCCCTACCATTTGGTCTAACTTGCCGAACTCGCAACTTTGACAACAGCAGCGTTGTCTTACTGCCAACTGTAGAAAGTTTCAAGCACACCCACATTGTCTGGTACTTCCAGACTTATTTGACACTGCGCAAGATTTTGCTTTAGGATTGTAAGTGTTCTGCAACCTAACACTTGCTTTATTCTTCATTTTTAGGCCTGTGTTTGGAATGTACTTGGCAGATCTCCTGTCAACATTGAAGCGTTCGACGATGCTGTTGCTTTTACACGCCATGTTGCGTTGACATTTGGATGGACATAAATGAATAAATGTTCAACCTAAACGGCACCCCATTTTATCCTTCGACTATCCGGTTTGCTGAGAATAGTGCGGCATATTCAGTTTATTGTGTTGCTGTCAATTTACTCCCTGGCCACTGAGTACAATTAAATAATATGTAATCAAGTTTGCAGTTAGAAACGCTGCAACATGTAGCTTTTTAATAACAAAATTGATCCTCAACACTAGTGTCACAAGTTCTGCGACACAGAGACTTGCTTATCGATTTACAACTCAAGGAGTGAAGTTTAGTGACATTTGTCACTAATAATGATAGTCGGTTTAACAAGAAAAGTGTCGTATTATCTTCTTGGAACCGTGGTTGTTCTCAGTCGCACTGAAATCTACAATTATTCTCTGGCTATAACTAGTTACTATCTGCGCTTGAAGTGCACAATCTATACTTACCCTTGGGTGAGCATAAGTGCTTTCGATATATAGTATCATGCGCGTTTCATTTGTAAATCTCTGTTTTGTTTGCAAATCAGCCGCAGAGTCGTAGTTCCGACGCCTACCGTGCTGGTTAGTGCATAATTGTTCGTTTGCTTTGAAATTGTGCCGACCGCATTACCATAAGGGTGCAGGGAGAGAACATCAACATTTATTACGTCATGAATAAAAATACCAGATCTTGCAGAAGCGCCATGACTTCGTGTTTGTACCCTTCGGCTTTCTTGGCAATACCTCCATTAACCCTTTACTGCCGGTTGTCGCGAATTTGCGACATACCGAAAAACTCCGTGCCAACAAGTCACGAAACGCATGCCGCCTTTGATGCCGGCTGTGAAGTACTCACGCGGAATGTAGCTTTCAGAATGAAAAAAATCTTGCGCCGTCCTGAGTAAGGTATTCTATGCTAGAACCAATTGTTTTGTAGCTCATGGCGGGGAGCACGAAGCACGTGCGACAGCTCTCACTTCTTCGTTCTTTCTCGCCTGAGTTACGCAAGTTCAATGTTCAATAATTTTGTTGGTTTGGTGTGTACACACCCAGGAGGTGGCACACAACATGTTACGTAGTTTTGCAGCGCATTTCTTGTTGCGATATCCTCGTTTCTGTGGCATATCGCGAATTCGCGACATGCGTAAATGTATGCATTAATGTTCAATTTTAGATAATTTAACTGCAGAATCAATTAAAGGTTACTATTAAAGCTGGAAAATGAAAACAGTTTTTATATTGTTCGGCGGATTAATAATTCAGGCATTCAAATGGTTCAGTGTGCATTTAGCAATACCTGCTGTTATGATGTGGATTGTGGCATGTCGACGCGACACCGCGGGAGATCTGGAGCGAGGACGCTGGTGCTGATGGCTGCCGTGTGACGACAACCAAAGATAATGATGATGACCGGTGGAGAAGAACACGGACCGCGAAGAAAGAGAAGGGCACGCGCAGAACGAGCGGAATGAGAGAGCGGGCAGGACGTGTAGAATGGCAGCTCGTCCAATTCGAGTGCTCGGGCGCCGATGACCGCTGTTCTGCTACCACGCGAACTGGCGCCGGTATCCCGATCTTGGCTCTTTGGTGCACCAGCTGCCTCCAGTGATAGCAGGCTGCGGCGAGTGTTCCTGCAGGACCTGAGCCGTTCTTCAGGGAGGCATGGGCTGGACACATGAAGACTCGCACCACGATAAAGAAACTATTTAATGAGAATAGGTTAGGCCGTACACATTTTAATGCAACGGATTCACGCGTTAGCTTCCATGGCTCGACTGCTCAACTGCTGAACTGCGATGGGCAATTGAATCCCGGAAGCGGAAGCACAATTGACCGATTGCGCGGCTAGTTACTGTGCAACACATGTTGCGCCATATACACTACTTCACGCTAAACATGCCTATCACATCACTCGCATTCCACCTCTGTCCGGATGGACAAGTCCTTCATCTAACTTGATGCCCACACTCACTCAAGCGCAGAGTCTTGAAGGTGACAAGGAAGCTGGCGCTCACGCTGCGGGCGTTGGGCTGTGTCTGGTATGTGGTAGTCGTGCTAGCTGTGTCATCTGGTCTCTGCAGATGACGAAGACGATGATGACTTTGAGCGCACTGGAGCTCCTGGCCTTCATTGTTCATGAATGTGATGGCTGTTCTGTGGATGTGCTTGCCGTGCGGCGTCGGCATCTCTGGACCTCTCCACAGGTTCAGATGGACTTCCAAACCTTCTGGCATGGCTTCTTGAATGCTGAGCCGTGGAATCTTGTTCCGTGCGGGGGGCTCCTGCCAGAGCGGGGCGGTAGTCTCCTTTCGTTTGGTGGTGAAAGCATTCGACGCCTCTCCTCCCGCGGAGGGAGTGGAGATGGGCTGTGCTTCCTGCCAGGACTCATGCTCCTGCCGTGCCCATGACGGAGCCTAGGCGATTGGCTACTGTAGGGCCTGTCACGTGGAGGGCTTGGCCGTGGTTGACGTTTTTCCGGTGTTGCCGAGTCCCCGGAATCAAAGGGCGATGCTGAGCCACGTCGTCTTCGGCCACCCCTGTCTGCGTCCGGCTCCTCTAGACTTGTCACCAGGTGGCCTTCGGGCAGGTGGACTCCCGTTTGAGTTGCTCGGTGACTCCTCCTGGCCCTGACTGTGTGAGTGGTGCTGCTGTTGCGCATTGTTTTTGCGCTGGTCCAGCTTTTCCAGCAGCGGAGAGACCGCTTGCCGTTTCTGTTGATTTGTCTTATTGACGTAACCCATGGCTTGTTCTTGAGGTTGACGAAGAACTGCAAGTGGACCTGCGACGTCGATCGTTGGTTCGCTGACTGGGCAGCCTCTGCGGGTTCTCGGGCATCTGCTTTTTATTTCATCATTCTGCGGGCCGAGGTTCCCGGCCCAAAGCAGGAGGGGCATATATATATATATATATATATATATATATATATATATATATATATATATATATATATATATATATATATATATAAGAACAGTAACATGAACAAGCGTATCTAAAATCTACACGTTCATAAATAGGTTTAGTACACAAACTAACAATTGCATGTATAAGCGGCACAACAATAACGCGATGACAGGTAAGTTTACAAGCAGTACACAAATGCGAATTCCAATACAGCAACCAACACATCAGACAGCAAAACACTAGCATCATATATTCTCCGATAAATATTATTCTAGACAGTGATGGAAATCAGGTGCTTGAACGACGAACTCTGGGAGCTTATTCCATTCCGATAACGTTGTCGGAAAACAATATATTACTGAAAGCAACCGTACGAGCAAATATAGGCTTCAAAGCATGGGTCGGTGTGTCACGCGTTCTTCTTGACGTCAGCTGCGCTAGAAAGGACGGCCGCGTTGTATTCACCCTTTTTGCTCAGAATTCTATGTAGGAAAGATAAACGGGCTATCTTTCTATGTCTTTCCAACTTTGTCGGCCAACCGCTCTCGGTGTTAAGACGCGCGCGAGCCACGTGCGATTGACGTCACCTGTCTACCGCTATTTATTGCAACGCGCAATAAATCTTTTGTTCTGTTGCTGAGCGTCTGCCTCCGAGTCACGTCCATTACAGTTGGCGACGAGGACAGGCAGCGCACCAGAGCAGGCCCGAACAAGACGCGCAGTGCAATGCCAGTCAGCGGCATCGGGGAGTACCGTCTGGGTACGAGTGCGTCATGGGACGAGTACATGGAGCGTCTTGAAATGTACTGCGAAGCCAACAAGCTTTCAAAGGATGAAGAAAAGCGTGCAGTTTTACTCAGCTCCTGCGGAGAAGAAACGTACAGTCTCATCGTGGCGCTGGTCAAACCCGAAAGGCCGACGGCCGCAGCCTACGAGAAGATCAAGAAAGCGGTCCGAGAACACATGCATCCGAAACCATCAGTGCTGTACGGTAGATTTTTATTTTACATGCCAACCAAGCGCAAGGCGAAAGCATCGCAGATTACGTGACAGCGCTGAGAAGATTGGCGGAAAACTGCGGCTTCGGAGACGACAAGCTTCCCATGGACGAGATGATGCGAGACCGTTTCGTCTTCGGCATCAGCAACGAGGCGGTGCAGCAACGCCTACTGGCAGAAAAGGACCTGACATTCACTGTGGCGTACGACATGGCCGTGACAGCGGAAGCAACTCAACGACAGCAACGAGAAATCAGGACACACAGCCTCAGCGACGCGAACAGCACTGGCGACGCGGCCGTCAACGAAACGCGCTCAAAGGAGCCAGCTGCGTCCAGAGATGGCGTCTGCTACCGCTGCAACGGTGAGCACAGTTCTAAAACTTGCAAATTCCGTAATGAGGCTTGTCACTATTGCAAGAAAAGAGGCCATATCGCTAGAGCTTGTCGCTTCAGAAAAGAATCGCTGCCAAGTCGCAATCAAACTGCAGCACAGAAGCCAGGAAATAATCCGGCTCGAAAGCACAGTAAAGCAAATAGACCGTTGCACGAAGTGGAAGAACTTTGCTCCGTTTATGAAGTTCACGAGTCAGAAAAAATTTATTACCACTGTGCTGATCCAAGGGAAAGAGGTGCAGATGGAAGTAGACTCGGGAGCGTCTCACTCGCTGGTTAGTGAAGAAACGTGGCGAGCGGTTGAAGAACGCGCAGGCAAAATTCCACTTGTCAGTGCTGGAACGCAACTTGTGACTTGGACGAAAGAGCCACTTGAGATGCTGGGAAAAGCAATAGTTGAGGTGCGTTTCAAAAAAAAAGTCTGCAAAGTTGCCTTTATTAGTGGTGAACAAGCAAGGCAGTAGTCTCCTTGGAAGAACTTGGTTTAAAGCCTTAGGAATTAAAATTCAGGGCATAAAGAAGATATCTGATGACTCAGAGATGGTTCAGCGTTTTCAAGAGGTCTTTGCAAATGATCTTCCAGGATCTGCTCAAGATCCAGTGCATATTGATCTAAAAAATGAAGCACAGCCAGTGTTTTTGAAGAGCAGAGCAGTACCGTTTGCCCTTCGAGATGACGTGGCAGCAGAGATAGACCGGCTTGTTAAGCAACGTGTATGGGAGCCAGTACAGTCCTCTACATGGGCAACCCCCATCGTCGTCGTGAGAAAGCGCAATGGTTCCGTACGCTTGTGTGGTGATTATCGCAGCACGGTGAACAAGGCCGTTCAAAGTAGCGTCTATCGCTTGCCCACAACGGAGGAAATGCTAGCAACGTTAGGGCCAAGCAAATTTTTCACGAAGCTCGATTTGGCTCAGGCCTATCAACAGCTTGTTGTGGATGACGCATCAGCTGAAGTCCTCACTGTAAACACCATGAAAGGCTTATTTAAAGTCCGAAGACTTCCTTTCGGTATTTCAGTAGCACCGTGGTTGTTTCAGCGCACCATGGATACGCTGTTGGCAGGAGTACCAGGAGCCAAATGCTGTCTCGATGATATCTTAATATCGGGAGACGAAAGCACCAACAAGCGCTTAGCCAAAATGGAATCTTTTTTCGAGAATGTGGTGGCACCGGCTCTCGCACCAGTGCCACCCATACGCTCTACTCATATCGACGCTAGCTCTATAGCCACACTCCTTACTCCGCCCAGGAGCAACCCGCAGCCCAATCATGATGGCAATGCGCCGTGAGACATATTGTATTTGGCAATGGAACTGTAGAGGCTTCACTTAGAAGAAAGCTCCTCTGCAGCAATATTTACGTAGCTGTGAAAAGAGGCCTCACGTTATTCTATTACAGGAAACCCTCTCACCTAGCGTCTCGCTACCCGGGTTCCGCCCGGCTGCTAGTCAAAGTGGAGGTAGGGGGGGTTTGCACCTTCATCTGCAATAAGCTCACTCACATAACTCATGATCTTAATATGACCACTAGCAATATTGAATACGTCATGATAGAGATTGTTCCTGGCCGCATCTTCCGACGCAGCATTTATATTCTGAATATCTACAGTAGCCCAAATGATAAAAAGCAGCGATTCAAGGCCCTACTTCGTAAAGCTGTGCACCTAGCAGGCTCCAACCCCCCTCATTGTTGCCGGGGACTTTAACGCCCCGTTTCACACCTGGGGCTATAAATACGACACTAACAAGGGTAAGGAGCTCTGGCAGAATGCTACTGATCTCGATCTTACACTGATCACTGATGCTAAATTTCCTACCAGAATCGGTACGTCCTCATGTAGGGACACTACACCGGATCTCACTTTCGTCAAAAACATTGCCGAAGCTAGATGGATTAACTTGGCTGAGGACCTTGGCAGCGACCATTATATCAATGCGACCCAGTTTCCCATCGAGGGACGAAAACAGCGCGATTTTTTGTACACGGATTGGGACAAATTTCGTAAACTGCGGGACGAGAGACCCCCTTCCGACTCCAGGCCCACCCTAGAACAATGGATGAGCCAGGTTCGGGAGGACGTCAAGCGCGCTACTTCACAGATATGCACTGATCTCCCCGTCGAAACAATGGATAGTCGATTAGCTCATCTATTAGAGGCCAAGCAGTCTCTTCTTAACAGGTGGAAGAGACAGCGTCTCAATCGTAGGCTTCGCAAAAAACTATCTGAGATTAACAAAAACATTGAGGAGCATTGCAGGATCCTCTCGAAACAACAATGGGATGAGGTCTGCAATTCCGTAGACGGTCAGATGCGTAACGGCCGAAATTGGAACTTACTTAAGCACTTACTCAGTGCAACGAACACCAAATCCAATCAGAGGCATGTTATAGCTAGAACCATACACAAGGTCATACGAGAAACTTCTGAGGAGGAGTTGCTGCGTAATTTGGCTAGCAAATACCTCCCAGTCAAAGCAGGTCAATCTCCTGTGCATCCTGACTACCAAGGTCAAGATAACCCCTTCCTTGATGCGGAGTTCGGAGTAGAGGAAATCCGTCGGGCCCTGCATGGACTCAATGGCCGATCTGCATCGGGAGCGGATGGTATTTCAAACAAAACGTTGCGCAACTTGGATGATAAATCAATAGAATACCTCACGGATGAAATTAATAATATTTGGAAAAGCGGAACCGTCCCTTTACCTTGGAAGACGGCAGTAACAGTCCTAATTCCAAAGCCGGGCAAAACGCCCAGCATTGACAATCTGAGACCTATCTCGCTTACATCCTGCGTGGGCAAAATTGCAGAGCATGCGGTTCTGAACCGACTCTCACGGTTTTTGGAGGATAATGACATTTACCCCTATACTATGATCGGATTTAGGGCAGGTCTGTCTACACAGGATGCCATGAAATTCATTAAACATCAAATTATTGATAGCAACTCCAGTGACACACGAGCCATTCTGGGCCTCGATCTTGAAAAAGCGTTTGATAACATACTTCACTCGCATATTTTAGCCTCAATATCTGCCCTTAACCTAGGCGAACGCTTTTATAACTACATCAAGTCTTTCCTCTCTGACAGGCAAGCTACTGTTAGAGTTGCTGAACTTGAATCCCAACCACTACATCTGGGGGGGAAAAGGTACCCCTCAGGGTGCCGTTATCTCACCCTCATTATTCAACCTTGCCATGATTGGCCTTTGCAGAAAACTTCTCAGAATTGAGGGCATCAGACATACCATGTATGCTGATGATATCACTATATGGTGCACCGGAGGTAGCGATGGTCAGGTAGAGAGTGCTCTTCAAGAAGCCATAGATGTCATCGAGGCCTATCTCGAACCCTCAGGCCTTAGATGCTCTCCGTCGAAATCAGAGCTCCTTTTATATCGACCCAAAAAATGCGGTCCGAGACCTAGGGGCTGGGTACCCCTGGAGAATAGCAACATCAAGCTCTCCACTAGAAGTGGAGGCTACATACCCAGAGTCGATTCAATCACTATTTTAGGCATGACCATTGAGTCGGGTGGCTCAAACTGCAAGACAATAGCCAAGCTCGTTGCGAAAACAGATGCCGCTGTTCATCTTGTTCGGAGGGTTTCGAATCAACATTGTGGACTCAAGGAGGACAATCTCCTTCGTTTAATGCATGCCTTTGTCCTCTGCCACTTCACGTACGTAGCAGCTATGCACCGCTGGAAGCGGGCAGAGAGAGACAAACTGAACGCACTGCTTAGGAAAGTCATCAAGCGAGTTCTTGGAATACCGCTTTTTGCTCACACCGAGCGTTTACTTCAGCTCGGCGTTCACAACACCCTAGAGGAGATCGCGGAAGCTCAGGAACGCGCACAACTAGCTCGTCTCACTAATACCAAAGCAGGTAGATGCATCCTACGGGATCTCGGTCATTGCCCCGATGTAATCGCGGAAGCCTTTTCCAACATTCCCCATTCTATTCGCGAAAGCATTACGGTGGCGCCTATCCCAAGAAATATGCATCCCGATTATAACCGCGGCAGAAGGAAAGCGAGAGCTGCTGCCATCCTTAAGCAAATAGAAAGTGATCAACGACAGGTCAGCTTTGTGGACGCTGCCTCCTATAGAGGACGCCAAGCCTTCACAATTGTGACCGTTAATTCTAAACAACAAATTACCAATGCTGCCTCGGTCCGGGCCAGGAACTCAGAAATTGCCGAACAGATGGCAATCGCACTAGCCTTGCTTGATAACACGCGAGACGCTATTTATAGCGACTCCAGATCAGCAGTAAGAACATTTGAGAAAGGCGTTATTTCTAAGCAGGCCCTCCGGCTCCTCGAGGGTAAGGAAATCACACAGCACTTCATTTGTTGGTTCCCCGCTCATCAGGGTCAGATGGAAGGTGTTCCCCCCAACCTCAATGAGTCGGCTAATGGGGCTGCGCGTGACCTAACTTACCGCGCTACCCCTGGACAGATTAGACGCGACTCTATCGAGAACAGGGACACTCCTTCTACCTACAACGAAATAACAAAACACTTCTGTCTCGCACGTAGAATTTACTCTCTTCCACATCCGCGGCTCAACAGAGCTCAGGCCCTCACACTTCGGCTTTTGCAAACGAATACATATCCTAACCCGCATCTTTTCCACACGATCTATCCTGATACGTATAACGACAGTTCTTGTCCCTCATGCGGAGAAATATCCACGTTAGACCACATGCTCTGGCGGTGTGCCCTGTCACACGCTAAGGTCGATAACAACTCGGCCAGGTGGGATGCGGCCCTCCGTAGCCCCCCTTCTGGCCGACCAACTCTGGGCTGTCCAGCAGGCCCACGATGCGGCCGAGAGGCTTGGCCTTCCGGTCCCAACGTGGGAGCGGCCCGCTGCGTGTTGAGCCACGCACTGCAGGACCTTAATAAAGTTTATCATACCATACCATACCATACGCCAGAACAGCACACAGAACGCCTAGAGGCAGTGCTCACCCGGCTACAGAACGCACGTCTGCGGGTGAACAAAGAAAAATGCGAATTCCTCAAGACGAGCATTGAGTTTTTGGGTCATGTTATTAATGCTACAGGCATTCATCCTTCTACAAGCAAAGTGGACCCGATCCGGAACGCACCGACGCCGTCATCAAAGAAGGAACTGCAGTCGTTCCTTGGGCTCATTAATTTTTATAGCAGATTTCTAAAAGGAAAAGCAGCAGTCGCGGAACCACTTCACCGCTCGTTGGACAAAGACAGCGCTTGGAGCTGGAATAGCCAACATGAGAGAGCCTTTGTTGCACTAAAGAACTTGTTATCATCAGACGCAGTTCTGATTTCGTACGACCCGAAGCAACCAATTGTGCTGTCGTGCGACGCATCACCTGTTGGAATTGGAGCCCTGCTGGCTCACCGAGGTCAAGATGGCACAGAACGCCCAATAGCATACGCTTCTAAAACGCTGGGATCGACCGAGCGAAAGTATGCTCAGATTGACAAGGAGGGCTTAGCCATCGTGTATGGCGTAAAGAAGTTCCACCAGTATTTGGCTGGACGTAACTTCATTATTGCGACTGATCACCAGCCTCTGCTGGGATTGTTCAACAGAGAGAAACGCATTCCAGAAGTGGTTTCCCCAAGAATGCTTCGTTGAAGTCTACTTTTGGCTGCATATGACTACACCTTGGAATATCGGCCAGGTCCCCGCAACAGCAACGCTGACGCGTTAAGCCGTCTTCCATTACCGGGACGCGAGGACGAGACGCAACCACCGGGTGACGTGTTGCTGTTGGACGCTGTGGAGTATCCACCCTTGCAAGCGTCTGACATCGCGGAACTTACGAAGAGGGACCACATTTTGTCGACGGTGAAGAATTACGTTCTCTCTGGTTGGCCGACAAAGTTGGACAAGGATCTTGCGGCTTTTGCAGCAAGGAAGAATGAGTTATCTCTGCATCGAGATTGCATCCTTTGGGGAAATGGAGTGGTGATACCTCAAGCAGCAAGAAATGATGTTCTTCGCTTGTTGCACGCAAATCATCCTGGAATGACAGCCATGAAGAGTCAAGCAAGATCGCTAATCTGGTGGCCAAAAATGGACAAGGAAATCGAGGATTTTGTGCGTCACTGTGACAGATGCCAAGAGAACCGTCAAAGCGATCCTAAAGCACCAGTTCACTTCTGGGTTAAGCCAGATCAGCCTTGGAGCTGGTTGCACATCGACTTTGCGGGACCAGTACAGGGCGAAGTTTTTGTCGTCGTGGTGGACGCATTTTCCAACTGGGCTGAAGTGAAGATTATGCCGTCCATGAAGACTTCGGCCGTAATCTCAGCTCTACGTGCTTTGTTTGCCACTCACGGTGTTCCAGATGTTATCGTTTCCGACAACGGAACCGCATTCACGAGCGAGGAGATGCAAGCGTTCCTCAAGCGTAACGGCATCCGCTCAGTATTTACAGCGCCTTATCACCCCGCTAGTAATGGAAGAGCAGAAAGAATGGTTAGGGAAGTAAAAGAAGCGTTGAAGAAGCAGTCTGGAAATGGCACCCAGTGCAAGATATCCCGCTTCTTATTCAAACTGCATACCACCCCACATTCAGTGACTGGGAAGAGCCCGGCGGAGATGATGATGGGCAGAAAATTACGCTCAGCTTTAGACAAGCTGCACCCAGTCCGTCAGCACGCTACTTCTGAAAGTGTTGTGAAAGGATTTGACATAGGGGATTCGGTCTATGCCCGAAACTTCGCTGCGGGACCTCGATGGAAGTTGGCTGAAGTTGTCAAAGTAAAGGGTCCAGTCTCCTATCTGGTTCGGATGGCCAATGGCGAAGTACACCACAGGCATCGCAACCAACTGAGGCGCGCATGTCCGACGGAGAAGCCTTCCGAGCCACTACCTGACTACCACTTCCGGCTTCCTCCGGTACAAGCACCTGTCAACGTGGAGCCTGGCATCGTCAGCCCAAGTCCTACGCCCGAGGGACCCGAGCTGAGGAGATCTACACGAACTCGTAGACCAGTCGTTCGCTTTGGCTCCAGTGTTTAGAGACAAAGTGTTTTATTTAAACTTAAAATGGAGGAATGTTAGGACGCGGCATCAGACGCCGCTCTCGGTGTTAAGACGCGCGCGAGCCACGTGCGATTGACGTCACCTGTCTACCGCTATTTATTGCAACGCGCAATAAATCTTTTGTTCTGTTGCTGAGCGTCTGCCTCCGAGTCACGTCCATTACACATTAGCTCTGAGATTGCGTCATGTCTTCCATATTTTCCATAAATAAAACGAACCGCTTTCCTCTGAATGCTCTCAAGCTGGTGCATGTTTTATTTTTGTATGTGGGTCCCAATGCACACAAGCGTATTGCAGCTGGCTTTTTGATTGTAGAATATGCTAAAAGCTAAATATTAGAAGGCGGGTCTTTAATTTTACGTCTAAGAACACATAGCTTACGAAACGCCGAGGAACTAATCTCTGATATATAAGCCGTCCATGTTAAATCGTCTGAATTCTGCTGGCTTGGACAGCGGTATAAACGCATTTTTAGACGCTCTGCTGATCAAATCATCATATCGACTAGAGCACCGTGGAGGCTATTGTTGTGAAGCTATGGAATATTTCGAAGTAGAAAATCTAATGTGAGCCTCCCCATTCCTCTTACCTTTAAACTATCGGTGTGGGAGTTTTTCGACATGCGTGGGGACAGGGACGGCAAAGTGCCTTCTCTCTAACGCAAGATCAAGTTGCGTGTCATTATCGTGTTGTCCAATAACCAGCGGGTTGTCGATCTCGAGGCCAATGGCTGGAAAAAAAATGTGGAAACTTTTGTCGGTGCCACCACTGCTTGTTCCTTATTATGTTAACAGTACGGGACCATTACATATTCACATAAAAAAGCTCAGTACTTGACATACAGAATCTAAATGTGTCGAAAGCGGTGCATTAGCAGTGATTTTCTGAGACGAAGTGGTACGAGCTCATTTTCAAGAAGTTACGCCACGCCACACGACACTGCAACAAACAAGGACACCCAAAAACGCATAAAACACCCCTCCGAACTCTACGATGTTGTTTTCACAGACGTTAAAATACGGAATCATAAAGTGACTGCGCGTCGTGCAAACTAGTTAGTCGTACACTGAAAAGACGGCTGAGGCCAGCCAGTCATGCAAGCAATGCTTTTGAATGGTCATCGTGGATTGTTCGAATACACTCACGCGCGCCATTCGAGGGAGCGAGCGATGTCGTTTATTAATATTCCAGTAAAAGGGAGTGTTTTACACAGCAAACCACAGTGAACCGAGCCTACAGCTAAGCGCATCAAACTGGTACAGTGTCATTTTCATCGTGAGCGTTTGATCATGTCCGAGATGTCTCGGCGGAATTTACAAAACAGCTGTACATGGCACACAAATTATGCTGCTGACAGACGCTTACGTATTCATGCTGCTAGCTAATGCACGTCCAAAGCCTCTTCATTTGGTTACAGTCGTATAAACTTTCAAGCCACACAACAAAGACAGAGCTCACAGGCAGCGAGAAGAATGGCGCAAAAACTGCAAGAGTTTCCGATTTCTCATCGGTCTTGCCGCTAATTCATAAGCAATATAAACGGTCGGTATATAACAGCTGCATCTTACCGGTACTTACCTGCGGGGCAGAAACCTGGAGACTTATAAAGGCGGTTCAACTGAAATTGAGGACGACGCAGCCAGTGATGCAAAGGAAAATGATAGGTGTAACCTTAAGAGATAGGAAGAGAGCAGACTGGGTCAGGGAACAAACGGGGGTTAAGGATATCATAGTTGAAATCAAGAAGAAGAAATAGACATGGCGCGGGCAAGTAGCACGTCGGCAGGATAACCGCTGGTCTTTAAGGGTAACTGACTGGATTCCAAGAGTAGGCAAACGCGTGAGGATACAGCAAATCAGGTGGGCAGATGAGATAAAGAAGTTTCGCAGGTATAACGTGGCACGAGAATGAACAGGACCGGGATGATTGGCGGAACATTGGAGAGACCTTTGACCTGCAGTGGGCGTAGTCAGGCTGATGCTGATGATGATAAACGCTCGTCACTCACCTCTGTTTAGCGACCGCAGGTTCAATAGTCCGAGGCTTCAAAAGGAAACTTGTTAACAATGGTCCCAGAGCCTGCGGAACCATCTACTAACACGAACAAAGCTTCGGAAAACCACGCACATTCACCAGCAAAGAAAATGGCGCACGCTGTTTCTAGACCTATAGCCAACGGCTCGTCAGTGACCTACGTAACCACCGCAACGCTCCGCCAGTGAGGTGAGTGTTGGTGAGAGTGCACGGACATGCTTTTTTTTCTCTTCTCAGGAAGATCCGCTGCAGAGAGACATGGGGGCTCTGTAGTCGTCATTTCCCGAACGACAGTCCCGCGTTTGGCGCGCTTTTTTCCTTTGCAGCACTATAGTGAACTTCGTAATCGAAGAAAGGATTCGTGGGAAGACCTCGATGGATGGGTACCCTGGCGCGCATAGGCGCTATAGCTGGAACATGAGATGCAGAGACAGCGCCGCTTTGTAGTCGTAAGTGGAACAACCGTCAAAACACTCCATTCCAAACTTCCCTATCTCCCGCTAAAGGAAACCATTTGTGGATGCGAAGCAGCGGGCTTGGCTGGCTGAGCGGGAGAAACGTCGCCGCTGCCGTTTCGCGGCCACAGCCCGGGCGCTCATCGCGGCGCTGCACAGGAGAGAGAATGAGGCTCGCGCGTTCCGTCATTTTCATACCGCGGTACTACCGTGGCGCCCCCAGCTAAGTATGCGGGCTGTCACACCACCTGTCGTAAGCGCCGCTCCGTACAGTAGAGGATGCCAAGGGGAGAGATCGGGGGTGACCGTAGGAGAGGAGAGAGAGGGAGAGGCGACGCGCATGCGCTACGGGGGTGTGAGACGCGGGAAGGAGGGACGGACAAAGCCCCCACAAGCACATGCAAGGAAGATCAAAGAATGGAGTCAACGGGACGCGGGCGCCGCTCCGTAGAGTAGAGGATTCCTACAGGAGGGAAAGGGGTGCGCGTAGGAGAGGAGAGAGAGAGGGGGGTGTGGAACGCGGGACGAGGGAAGGAGGGACAGACAAAGCCCCCGCAAGCACATGCAAGCATGATTAAGGAATAGAGTCAACGCGGGCGACAGAAAGCACCAGTAGTGCGTGTTATTCTTTGCTTGCACCCACCACCTGCCTAGCCATTGCTAACAGGCCACTGTGTGCTCTCGGCCATGACTCTTGTGACCGTGGTGGTGGTTGACGGCATTATTCTGGTTCTGGTTCTGGTTCGCATAATGGGTGCTTCCCTACTTCATGAAAGTTACCGGACGCGGGACGGACACAGCCCCTCGAGCATAAGATGCTTCGCATCTAAAACAGCTGTCCTGCCGGATAACGCCCGCGAAACAGTCCTGATCCACATAACTACTCTGCCTGCTATGGTTGACGTATGTTTACGACTGTGTTATCTGGAACCTAGGTGGAACAAGATTAAGAGTGTAGTTCTGGAACTGAC
>JALIZH010031745.1:0-10102 GCA_030522465.1 Rhipicephalus appendiculatus
TATATCTGTATGACGAATATGAATGACAGGTGGTAACATGAAAATCATGAATTTCATGTGCAGCATGATTTACATTTCTTGCTTGCGTGTGCGTGTAGGCAATTTAATTTGCCGTTATTTCAATCTTAGTTAAAAATTGGCAGCCGATCCACGAAGTTAATGCTGATGGAGCGAAGTTTCATTGAAGAAATTATAAAAGATATAAAGAATGTTTATGAAATCCATCTGTCCGTCCGTTTGTCCGTCCGTCTGTCCATGGATGGACAGACGCACGCACGCACGCATGCACGGACGGACGGACGGACAGGCAGATGCACGGACGGACGGGAGCACGGACGTACGGGCAGGCAGATGCACGGACGGACGGACGCACGGACGGACGGACAGGTGCACGGACGGACGGGCGGGCGGACGCACGCACGGACGGACGGACATATGCACGGACGGACAGACAGGTGCACGGACGGACGGGCGGGCGGACGCACGCACGGACGGACGGGCACGCAGATGCACGGACGGACGGACATATGCACGGACGGACGGACGCAAAGACGGACGGGACACACGGACAGACAGATGCACGGACGGACGGACGGACCGATGCGCGCTATGAACGCTCTATGTACGGTATATGTAACACCTGTGTTTCGGTCCGACGGGGAGCTACGACGACGGCGACAACAGACATGGTGCTAGCCTAAGGAGCTTCACTCCTAAAAAAACAACGGTATGCTTCATTCGGGGCTGCAGAAGCGCACGTAATATGTAAAACATGCGTTACTCCGCGTAAAATCAATACTGCTCCACCACAGCTTCAGCCGCGCTGGACCAAATATGGCGGTGGGCCGGACGGTCGCGGTACCTTCCGCGTTCCAGTTTCTTTATGCTGCATTAGAGTTCCTGTATATGCTACCTTTAGGTAGCAGAGTTGCGCATCTGTTTTCCAAACGCCGCTAGCAACCATGCATTGCGGAGAAGCTGATGCACAGGCCACGCCCGGAAAACATGGCCGCGCCGCCGAAAGCGGTTGCCGTCCACCTAGAATCTATCAAGTCACCGTCTTGGACTCTGTAGTTCGTTAGCTACGAACTGGTGCTTTTATTTGCTTTAGATTCATGTCCTTAAGCTTCGACAGCAAAGTATTGACGTCGATTCAGCACCGTTTTCGAAAAACATACTGAAATAATCGATGCTGTAGGCGTAGCGAGTGGCGATATGGGCGCTCCCGGAATCTCGAAGGACATGTATTATGTGTTTGTCAGTTGCTTTCTATCCTCCATAGCTGGCGCCACCTGACTTGGCGGCGGCGGCGCATGTTATTCGGCACTACGCTACGCCTTTGCGTTATCGCATAGACTAAAAAACGCTTTTGTACTATCGTGGCACAGTCCCGAGAGCAGGTGTTTCTTCTTTCATCGCCAGTCGTTGGCACGCCAGCCATGTCGACTGGCGATCGCCGACACGCTTCGTCGATCGGCGGCAGGCTTAAGCAAGTCGCCTGCAAAAACAAAGTGCGGCTTCGCCACATAGCTATGGTTGCTAGCCAGGCAAGATGGCGGACCTATGCGCAACTCTGCTCCCGTAGGGAGCATATACAGGAACTCTACGCTGCATGAGATATGAACACCATCTGGCAGTGGCGTCGGGAAACATGACCTTGTGCAGAACCCAGGGCCACTGCCAGCGGCAGCACCATATCGTCGGCAGAGGGCTTTTTCGTGCATAGCGTCGCATTTTCAGCGCAGCCTAAGAAACACTAGGGTCTTTAGAATTACGTATCTATGTATTTTCTAGTAAAGGAACACACCGCCTAATACTTACGTATTGATGTTGCGCCTCATATATGCGTAATATTTGCTTTTTGATCGACAATGTTCACAAGTACGAATGCAGCCTCCAGTTCAAGATGGCTGGGCGTTCAGCAAGTGCTTAAAGTTTGGCCGGGTGGCTGAATAGTGTGACAGACAGACAAACAGAATGAGAGAGAGACAGACCAAAATTTCTGCGTTCAAGTATCCCAAGAAAGACTGTCGTCTTTAAAAAAATTGAAGGACACTTTGTACATTCCAAAGTGTGTACGTCAAGCTACCTCCAAGGACGGGGACTGGAGCTGTCGTCTGAGAAATGCTCACTGGTTGCGTTTACGCGCAAGGTAATGACCCCATACGCTATCAAAATCAATGGGCGCACTGTCAGCTATGTGAAGACACACCGTTTCTTGGGAGTAATAATATATCGTGACTTGTCCTGGAGCCCCCACATCGCCTACATGAAAAAGAGACTCACCACGATCACCCACGTCCTAAGATTTCTTGCGGGGAAATCATGGGGTGCATCTGTACGAGCGATGCTGCAACTGTATATGGCACTTTTCCTCGGCTTCATGCGCTACAGCTTAGCCGTGCTGGGCAGGACCCGAAGAACAAACATGCGCATCCTCCAGTCGATTCAAGCTCAAGCCCTGAGAATATGCCTTGGACTTTCGAGATGCGCGTCCTCAGCAGCGACTGTCGCCATCGCTCGTGATCACCCTATCACGACGTACATTCGAGTCGATGCTTTGAGAATGCACATAAGACATGCCGCCCGGATTCCATCACACCACCTCGCCTCACTTCCAACTTCTAGGCCACACTCTGCGTTCAGCAGCATTGTTGCTTCGCATGGCACACTGACTCCCGCGAACTTCACGCACGCAGCAAGACCGCCGTTGCCGTTGTGGTGTCTACATCCACTGGAAGCTCTGACAACCATTCCCGGAATACAAAAGAAAAAACAGTCGTCAAATTTGGCCCTACGACAAGCCACACGACTGTTCTTGCACGAAAAATACAGTGGACGCCTTCACATTTACACGGACGGTTCAGTTTCTTCTGCAAGCTCGGCAGGGGCAGTGGTCATTTCCGAGAAATCCATCACTATAAAATTCAAGACGTCGCACTTGACATCATCGACGGCTGCAGAACTGACCGCCATCCGTGCTGCTCTAGAGTTCATAGCTGAAGAGCAACCACAGGCATGGTCAGTCTTCTCCGACTCCAAAGCCGCCCTCCAGTGCATAATGTCGCCATATCGTCATGGACCAAACGAACAGTTAGTCGCTGAAATAAGACTGCTTCATCACCGCGTGATAGAGAAGCAGCACAACGTAATATATCAGTGGATACCGGGCCATTGCGGTATCTACGGAAATGACCATGCAGAAGAAGCCGCCCGATCTGCTCATGATGCTCTCCATGGTGCAGCTATACCTTTATCAAGAACGAACGCTGCTACAAGGCTTCGTTCACTTGCACGTGAACTGACACTCGCACAGTGGAACTCGACGGAATTTTCCAACGCCCGTCTTCACAACTTGGACCCGAACCTACAGCTCCGTCTTCCATCGGGAATAACTAGAGCCGAGGAGACGCTTCTGTGCCGCCTGTGGCTCGGGGTGGCCTTCACGAATGCTTACGCATTTCGAATCGGAATGGCCAGTAGCCCGACATGTGATAACTGTAGCTGCGAGGAGACAATCGCCCATCTTCTCTGTGAGGTGCCCTCGCTTCAGTGCACCAAGAAAAGAACTGTCAAAAGTGTTCGATAGACTTGACAATCGCCCATTCTCCAAGGAAAATGTCTTAGGACACTGGACGAAACCGACCATGTCCCGGAAAGCTTTGAGAGCGCTGTTGCGTTTCTTATGGTGCATTCAGACGACGGACCGAATCCGGATGTGGAGTCGCGGACGGCGCGTCACGTGACCTCACATCAGCGATTCTTCTGCTCCGCGCCTCGTCCTCGTGGCTCGCGGACGGATGAGCCCAACTTGTTTTTCACATCGGGATTCTGGCGGCGGAGCACCGTAGCTTTAGCGGGCAAACAAGCTGGCAACCAGTACACTTTTTCTTCTGCTCGAGCCGTACGGCTGCCCTTGCAGGTGATTTCCCAGCTCTGCTGGCGCTTAGTTCAGGTTATTTCCGGGGCCGTATTCTAAGACGATCACCTTTGAGATATCCATCACTTTTAATGCGCGCTGATTGACGGGTTGGAAGGTAACTTGTCGCTTTATTCATCGCACACGCAGGATTCTGGAGGCAGGCAAAGTGGCGGTGTCGCCGATGGCGGCAGTATCAGAACACGGCCAGTGTTTGAGCACTGATTATACGGTAAAGATGCGAACCAAGAGAAGGAAACAATGTGCAGCATTGCAATGTGCACTGTCGATACCTTTTATCCGCAAAAGAACAAAAACTGCCGAAATCGGCGATCACTGTATCCTCCCTTCGTACGCGGTGCACCATGCGCGAACGCAGCGAGGTCAGTCTTCAGCAGCTCTAGTAAAGCAGGGTTTTTCTTCCAATCCAGCCATTCCGCCAACAACACCGTTTTCACCGAAACAAATCACAGCCCTCCACAATGCTCGACGCTTGTCAAAGCACTCTAAAAGCACGGCGCGCTTCGCGTTCTGTAGGCCGCCATGTTGAATACTCTCAAACCGGTCTGCTTGCAGCGGCTGCAGGTAAGCGGAGGCTGCGGTCGAGAGTAATCCGGCTGTTTTCTCCACGAGACCTTCAAACGTGGTCAATACCGGCGGCACAATGTTGCCCGTTCAGAGTGCTTCGTACAGCTCTGCGCATGCGCGTGTTATCTTAGGGCGTCTGGGGACTTCTGTGCTTTGAGTGTATGTTTTCGCCTAGGTACAACTGAGGATGAGGATGTTTGGTCCACTCGTCCCTAGTGCCTAGCTTGCCTCAGCGGCGCGGCACACCGATTCCGATGGCCTCATTCGGTCTCTTGTGGTGAAGTCACAGTGAAGTTTTGTTTGTTTGCAGGCGTTCGCTGGTTGCACAGCGTGAGTTTGTTGCGCGATCGAGGTGAGTGCCGTGCTATTTCCCATTATTTAGTTTGCAGTGTTAGCATATGAAAGTGGTGTGCGACTTGGGCGCCGTGCCGGTTCAGTAGAGATTGTGTGTGAACGTGAAAGTGAAATTTCATGGCCATTGACCTCGTCGAAAGCTTGAGAGTAGCGCTCACTCTGACTGCGTTGTACGGATGCACCATACAGTGGAATAAGATAAAAGCTCACACGTTAACAATGTGTATACACAAAGCTGGTTTTGCATGTCCATTTCGCATCACATGATCACTGGAACCCGTGACAGAGCCACGGCAAAAGAATGTTTCCCAATAGTGATTCAGTGCAATGAGACTCCCCGTACACTTGTTGTTTTAGTGGACAGCTGAAACTTTGAAGGTTTCCCCCACTTTTGAGCCGCGCGATCGCTTTTGCAATGATAAGTTGTAGTTATAAATTTAATATGTAACATCTATTACTGCGATAAAAAGGACATTTCATATTTAAATTATAACGAATGCAAATAAAACACACAGCAGTGAGATGTTAAACAAAGTTTCGATGAGTCAGCTCTGTTTTCACAAGGCTACAACAGATCACTTTTTCTCTAGTGAAAGTACCTCTAAATGTTTGTTATACATATATGATACAACAGGGTTTGTTGCTGGATAGTCGGTTCAATTCTCGAGAAAAATAAGTACGGTATGATTGTACAGTTCAGGTGAACGCAGTTTCAGGCGCATGTCTTTCGACTCTGCTAGATCACTTTTTTGTTAGTACACCCATATAACTATATCTCTAATGAGATTACCTTGTTCGGCAGCATGTATAAATCAGCGTGGGCTTTGTTAACAAACAGTAGAAAGTAGGCGCCCGTGTTTGTCGTTTTCACTTCGTATGAGGAGGATTCGTATAAAGATCGATGAAAAACTACTCATTAGGATGCGTTCGCCAAGCGTTGTCAAAATCAGTGCGGATTAAACCGTACCTCGCATTCATAAAGTGCTGCGATAAAGGTTTTGGCACGGTATATGCTCATTAAATTTTTCCCGCGGCAGTTTCACGTCCACACACGAATCTCCACTGAATCGGCACTGCGCCCAAATCGAACAGCGCGTTAAGTTTCAAACGGTAAGTGGTCCCTTTGTGACAACACTGCTTTCATATGCTAACACTGCAAACGAAACAATGAGAAATGCACGGCACTCACCTCAGCTGCGGCTTTCATGTCACGCTGTGCAACGATATTCCCATGCAACCACCTAACACAAGCCAAGCAAACACCATGCAAACACCGTGGTCTGTGCCGCTGTAACGGATGTAGGCAGATCTAGGGACGAATGGTCGAAACAACGTTTTTCTCAGTTGTACCTAGGCGAAAAGACACATTCAAGACGAAACGTCCCTAGATTATACGCGCATGCGCAGGCCGAGCGCTACTTCTGAATGGGCAACATTGTGCCGCCGGTATTGACCACGTTTGAAGGTCTCGTGTCTTCTAGACGCGTTCCATTTCTCGGACAACACGGGCTCGATGCCTTCTTCTAAGCTGTCAGCGTAGACTGTCTACGATGATGTCCAGAATTGGAACACAGCCAAAGATAAATTCAGTGCCGCAATGCGACAAGTAGATGTATATTGCAACTAGAAAAGGTACTAAAGTAGATAACAAGTACGCGCGCTCCCTTGAAGATAGGGAGTGATGTGTCGCCTCTAACGGCCGACATGAAGCTGCGTAGCTCCGCCGCTTTTGGCCGGAGTGACCACTCTTGTAATTTGTATGTTACTCTATGAACATACTTCGGCTACATTGGCAGCGCCCAAAGCTTATCTTCTGAACTAGATTGCACGTAGGACCTGAATGTTGTGCGTTCAGTACACAAATGAACATCAGATAGATACGTTTTCTGTAATGTAGAACACTACCGGGAAATAAAATTTTCTTAAGCGAGACCACCAAGCTTTGTATGATGAGCTAGGTCGATCGGGTACTGGCTTTCGACTGCATCCCAGCGTCAGGTTACGCATTCTGTGTATTTATGGGCCAGCCCAAGCAGTCAATTCCAATTTTTCATTCTCATACGTCTCTCAGGTATGTAGTCACATTCTGGTATATATAACGTAACTTTCATGTTAATGTAAAGACCACGACGGCTTCGCCACGTACGCACCACGCCACTTGTGCTATTCATGCCATGCTACAGAGGTGGTGCACGTGTGTCATGCTACTTATGACAGGTCACTATATGCAATGTGACCCGTCGCCAGGGCTGCCAACCAACGAATACTTAATTCCGCTCCCAGACAGCTGAAATTTCTCTTTTCCTAACAAAATTTCCCTCACTTACATAAAATAACTAAAATGATCCATGATTGTTTGTGTCGCTGGCACTTCTGTTGTTTAAGCGTTATTTGTAAAGACAAGTATTTGTTTAGCATAATTTAAACAGTGCACTTCTGTTGTTTAAGCGTTATTTCTAAAGACAAGTATGTGTTTAGCATAATTTAAACAGTGCATTATTTGAACAAAAAGCGAAGTAATGATTAAACGATAGCAGTATTGAAACCTTCGTACTGGGCTCCAGCTTACGCCACCTTGTTCAGAAGTTTGAAAATTTACGCTCTCGCTTGCATACTCAGCTGCCCTGTCTTTGGTATTAAACACGGCGTTAGCACTCACGAAGAGGCATCCCAATGAAACCGTCAACCTAGGATATTAGTACGTCAGGAATTCTTTAGCTGACTGATCTGAACTAACGCGGCGCAGCACTTGTCTAATGACGAATCAGATAGTCGCCAATGAAAGCGGCCGTCGCACTTTTCGCCGATACGGACGGTATTACCGTATTTTCCGTGCGCTAAGTCAGCAGTGCTAGCTAAAGCCTTTAATATGGAGACGAAGGGTAAGCGTTAAATGCGAGTGTTTAGTGACTTATGTAAATATAAAATATACGGACAATCGTGTGTATTTCACAGTGCAACACAACGAACCATCGCCCGCCTACCCACACATTGGTATGACGGGAGTGACTCTAAATATTTATAAAACCAACGATCGCGGTCAATATATGAGAGTATTCGAAGAAATCTAAAAAAAAATCATAGCATATCCACGGAGTGAATGATGATGAGTGGGCGAAGCTCAGGGGAGGTTCATCGGTAAACCGCGAATCTTCCGTGAAATTCGCCCAGTACATCATCAAAGACGTGATGGTGGTTGGTTGCATGTGGTCAAACGATATGCATGTGAGACCATATCGCGATGCCATGTGTTGTATGGCATCGCGATTGTCATCGTCATCAGCGTCATCGTTATGACGCATAGTGGGTACATTCCTTGTGGTGTGCCGTGATGGCAGCGTCATCGTCATCACACAGGGAGATACTGCTGGTTACGCAGGTGGCTACTACGTACTACAAACTACAAGGGACGCACGACCCGGCATAAGGAGCTTCGCCCCTAAAAAGAAGTAATAGTACCCATTTAAGCCCGAAGGTTGCCATGAAAAAGGTGGAGATCTATTTTGAAAATGAAATGAGTAGGAACATGCTGAGTTTCCCTCAAAAATTACAGTTCCCCGTTTTCCCACACAGACCTAAAGATTACCTTAATCTGGGAAATTTCCCTCAAGTTGGCAGCCCTGCCTGTCGCTCATATTCTTCATACACGAACGCCATGTCATGCACATTCTGCTATATGGCAGGTAATGAAACGAACACTATAGGACATCAGGGGGCGTGTCATTTATGTAATAACGTACATGACATGTGTGTTTTTACTATGCGCGTCATGACGTCTCATTAATGCTCGTCATACACTGATGTTATGGCATACTTATTCAGGTATGCACCAAGTTATCGAAAGGGATTACGAGAGCTCAAGAGGTGCAGGCGGCTGTTTAGACAGACAGACAGACAGACAGACAGACAGACAGACAGACAGACAGACCGACCGACCGACCGACCGACCGACCGACAGATAGATAGATAGATAGATAGATAGATAGATAGATAGATAGATAGATAGATAGATAGATAGTACATGTTCAGGTGAATACGTTTGCATGTAAAGAAATATTACGATAAGAAATGACTTCAGCACTATTTTAACATACAAGTGATTCCCCTATCCATCATAAAATAAGAGAAGAGCTGAGTTAAGAGGAGCTTATTCATGCTAAAAGACTGGGCGTGCAAACGCCGACACAAGAGGAAGTCAAGACACCCCAAACAACGACTAACAACCGAGTGATTCTTTGGAGTAGCAAGCCAGGCGATAAACCAGGCTAACATCTCCGGGAATTTCATTAAATATTGTTGTCTCTCTCTTTCTTATGCTGCACACTGCATCTGCATCTATTCGTGATATGTAGTGCAAGAGCCTTTGTCAAGGTCGCCACATCAACAGCTGTCTGCAAATGAAGTACAGAAAACGCGCAGAAAAGATTGAGAGACATTTCTCCGCTTATTGCTTTTTTCCAATTTCAGAGCAAACTTTAACATAAAGCCTCAGCGCCTCACCATGGGTGTAGCCTTTATCTAATTTTTTATTACCACGTAATTTTTTTTATGCGACGTAAGCGTTTACGCCACCAATGAGCAAAAAATAATATTTCAGCTAGTCTACGTGCGAACCAGCTGGCCTTTCCGAGCTCTGCACATGATAGACGCGAGCTGCCTTTTTTACAATTCTTGCCTCCAGCGATCGCTTCCGAAGCCCACCATTCCCGAGAATAGGGCGATTTCGTTTTACTGCCGGCCGAGCGCGCAAAAACCCCGGCAATAAGAGCCTTCGCTCTGCCAATGAGCAATCCGACTTGTCGCCATCATCCGCGCAGCCTTATCTGCAGGAAGCACAGGGCCGACATACGGGAGAGGCGATCTCATGCCCGTTCAGTTCCGTTTCGATTGTTCCCGTCATTTCACCGTTGCCGGCGACATTGAGAAACTTAGGTAATATTTCGCTTGGGTTTGACGACGAAAAAAGCAGGATATCATTATCCGCCGTATTGGGGTAGTGCATATAAATTTCGACCACATGGGGTTCTTTTAGCGTGTACATATACCCGGAGTATACAAAGTTAAGCTTTATGGTTTTCTTAAAAGTCAGCACTGCGAAGAAAATGAAAACCACTTTTTGAGAATATCCCTAAGTATTCAAGGAGACACAAAGTGAGACAATAATTATTGCTGTCAGCCACCAATTTACCAAGATTTAGCTATAAACTTTTCTGGGACTGCAACAAACAGAGGCATGTTTGT
>JALIZH010031746.1:0-10090 GCA_030522465.1 Rhipicephalus appendiculatus
AGCTGATAATTATAAGGGCTATGTAAACAGGAGTACATGAGACAATGCAGCACAAAGAACCTCACTTGCAAAAAGAAACACCAGCCAGCTAGTTGACAGTGCAGAGTCAATTGTCTTTAACATGCATTAACATGCATTGGACACTATGCTGGTATATGCAGGAGGTCACTAAGTGATTGCTTTTAAGAAAATTAGAATAGGATTACAGTAGCTGATTAAGGGGTTTCTTGATGCATGCTGTAATAAATAAAAATAATGAAAGCATAGTGAAATAGAATTAACTTTACTGAGCTCATAACAATTTTTAGCAAGTGCAGCAGTTGACTGACTTTCAACATTATTAAATAAAGGTGGAACTGATCTATCTGGGTGATGCCTGTGTGTAAGTACAGTCTGTGTCGCAGTGAACCTGTGATTTCACAAATTTCGAGCAGGCAATCTAGAATATGTTTTGCATGTATATTTCATGCACTCTTAAATATAAGCTTTTTAATTGCCACCAGTGTGTTTCACGTTTTCTGTTTGTCCTTGTCTTGCATGCCTTATGGTTCTGTGGGTTCTTTACTAACAACAGTTAACTTGTATAATGCAGGCACAGGATGTCTCTTATTTCAGAAATATGTAATCTGCTTTCTTTAAACTGTGCAGGGTGAAGGTGATTATTGCTCAACGAACTCTTAGTCACCCATGAATGTGAGCACCTGCAGCGACTGAGTTGCATCGATCAGAGTGAACACCGCCACAAGGAGCGTCGTTGGACTGAGCACAAACTGTCATATGCACTGGCTATGCACACTGCAATTCGCAGTGGGCATCTTGTCTTACTGGCATCTCACAAAAGCTCTACAGCATCCTTGGAAGCCTTAAACTGTGGCAAGTGAGTGTCAAAAGGGAGTAAAATGCAGAGTGTGAGCACACAGAAGCACATCAGTGCATTGCACAACATTAGACTATGGTATAGACATTGTGCCAACTAGCAAGCGTTCACGAAGAGCTGCAGCTGCACTGAGTGGATCATTGCAACATCAACTGATACCCATAATGTCACCTGGTGTGCTTGAGACATTGGTGATTTGGGGTTGCAGAAAGGATGGCATATTAATTCAAGTGACCTCTACATAACCAGGTCATTTTAACCAGTGCTTCCACCATTCTACTTCAAGACCTTTGATAATTGATGGTTATGAACTTAAGGTTTAGCTAAATGACCACCTCATCGAGCCTGATCAGTGTTTTCTTCTTTTTTTTGCACATTTCTCATATCCCATTGTTACTTGTGCATTGTGAATTGTATAGCAATTTTACTTAATATGTCACTCCGATCTGTTAGTATAATGAATGTTCTTACTGGCTGTGGCAGTTGCACTTTTGATGAATGTGAAAATGTTGGAGGCCACTATATCATGGAAAAACAGCACATGTTAAAGAACCCCTGATGATGATGATGATGAATTATGTTTATTCTGGTTCAAAGAACATGCAGGGGAGACCCCGTGCCACCTGGCTGGTTGAAATTTCAGGATCCCTCGATTACAGAATGCCTCATAATCATATGGTGATACTGACATATAATACCCGGGAAATTGTTATATTATGAATGTTCTTGTCTTTCTGGATTCAGCGAACTTTTGGAGCAGCTGCCAGCCTTGTGATTATAGAAGTAATTCTAGTCATGCTCTAGCTTCTTAGTCTACCTTGGTTAAATATATAGAGTTTTTTTTTAAACAATACAGATTATTTGTAAAAACTCTGACAGTCACACTCCTGTCATTATCGCGCACGAACTCTCTGGCAAGGCAGATATACATTTCCATGGCTAATATTATTTTGACGCAACTAATTTCCTAAATGTCGTAAGTTAACTTTTTTAATTGTTCACTTCAGGGCAGCCTTTTATATTCGAAACTTGTAGTGCATCCTAATTTATGACAAACGCATTTTTAAGAAATCAAAAAAGTTCATCAAATTTAAGGGTGAAAACTGATCGCATTTGGCGCACAGGAAAGCGTTCTGTAATATAAGACCGGAAGTACACATGACAATAAAGTGACGAAATTTGAATCAAGGTTTGCAGGATCAGAATGTGGTCAGGAAAATTGACATGCATTCCAGAATACACAAGTAAACAGTTTATCCTTTGGGTGCAATGTGTGATGCTTATCTGTTTCTTTTTTTAACTATAAACAGGCACAAAAGCTATTTCGCTTGTCCTTGAGAGGAAGCACCGCAGTGGCTGCCAGAGTTTTATGCTTCACAGACAAAGAATAGTTTGATATTGCGGTTTTTTTGTGCACAAGTGCACAGCTCAATATAAACAGATAAGCACCAGCGCTACATGCAAAGGTAAGGCAGTGATTCCACTCCTGCGCCAACTGCGCCAAAGTGCGCCAAATCAGATTTACTGCGCCATCCTGATAATATCAACGGAAATTGCGCCAAACTGCGCCAAAGTCTCGGATTTGGGGGGGGGGGGGGGGTATATCACCAGCATTTGCAGCGTGTTCTCGGGCGGCCAAAATCACAACCACGTACCAAGAATTATTCCGCTGAATAAACAGTGGTCGCGCATGCGTCCCAAGTAATCCACGATGCTATGCTCGGTGCCGATGCAGCTTCTGTTGTGCAAGTCGGCCCAACGGCAAAACACGCTCTCCGCAGAGGCTCGTGACGTTTTGGCCAATCGGTAGCTTGTAAGTGTGGCGGCGATTCATCGGCGGACGTCGTCCGTTCCAGAAACGCTGCTGATACCTCGTTTCGATAGTCGCACTGCACGTAATTAAAGCAATTTTCACTAATAATTAACTGCACGCGTGTCGCCAGAACGCTATTTCTGGACATCGCGGAATGAAATCTGGGGAACCCCATAGTAATAGATACAATGTTACACCTCCGCCCCTCGCTTTCCAGGATCGATAGCTGATGGTTAAAAAAAAATTATAAAATACGGTATCGCATTCATAGTAAACGAACTCGTTGTTGGGCTAGTTGGTTGCTGATTTCCAAAAAATAATTAGAGCACAAACACACGGCACATTCACACACGCCTACACACCCAGGTGCGTGTTTGGTGCCTGGGTGTGTGCGTGTGTTTGCCCTCCAATTATTTTTTGAAAATCGCATTCGCTTCGTTCTGAGGGGCTGCGACTCGAAGGGCGCAGTCGCTGGCGCGCGCTATCTCGAGGCATGGTGAGACTGCTCGTAATCTTGCTGTGCTTTCAACGCTTACTTCGCGCGTTTAAAGAACGGACAACGAAAACCGATTCGGCACCTGGAGTGGCCATATTCCCATTAACCAGCGTTCTGTTTAGTTACGCGAGATCGGGTCCAAATTAGCTGCTGGCCTTGTTTCGTGTAACAATACAAATTGTTAGTTTGACTATGGTTTCGCTTAAGCTCGAAGCTGTGAATGCGATACCAACAAATTGTATTGTTATACGAAGTAAGGCTTGATGTCATCCGCGAGAAGCGCTAGCGGCGGGGTCGCCATTTTGAAAGTCCGCGCACTCGCCGCACGCGCAAAAAGCTTTCTGCACGCGCTGTGTTCGAGACCCGTACGGCGACTTGGATGACTAGAGACCTCCGGAACACCTCCTGCACGCCGATGTACGTGCAGCACGAACGGCGCGCGAACGGACCTCCAAAATGGCGCGGCGATGGTATTGCCGCCTTGCGGATCTAGGCTCAGTGGCCGCTCCAGGGAGAGAACCACTTTTCGCACTGTCTGTACGCGTTGAGAGCACAACACGTAGAAGGGTATACGAGCCGTCTGTGATGCCTGCCGAGCAGCGCGCGCCAGCGTCGCGACCACGCCCTTAAAGTCAAAGTTCAGTGTTGCTGCGACACCCACCGCCCCTCCCTTTGCGTTCTGTCATGCTCTTTGAAGACGGGCGGGGCGTTCCTTTCTGTTTGAGTAGCAATCGATGGCAGGCCTGGCACGCGCGGTGATGTTATCGGCTGCGGCCTCCGTGCAAGCGGAGATAGGTCGGCTCTCTTTATCTCTGCTTCAGCCGCGTTCGTCGCCCCCGCTCGCGCGCTTTTACCCGAGTGTAAAACGTCGTGCGCGGGGGGATGTTATCGATTTGGACATTACACAAAACATGACGGCGGCGGTAAAAGTCGAGAATGTCCATATAATTGCTATCGCAATAAAAACAAAATGGCTGTCGCCTTCGAGTCGTCTTAGGCGAATGCATAAGGTACCCAGTGAGTTTTATTTTTTTTTATTTTTGTTTTGTTTTGCCATGTTTTCTAGAGGGCACTACAGGGGGGTTTTCGGTGTACAAACCGAAGTCCCTAGCCATATACAACTTCACTGCAAAAGGACAACGAAGTTTGTTACACCATGTAGTCCACCGTTGAACGAACTTCCTGACATTTTCGCGGAAGCCTGATTGAAGCGCATATCCATATCTGGACAACCCTGCGCATGCGCAAGCGATAGTCCAGAAGGACTGTGAGAATGCTCTTGCTCCAGCCCAGAGAGGCCTCAGAGAGAGGGAAAGGAGTGTCGGAGGAGGTTGGCTTTATGAGGCTAGCTAAGTGACGTCATGTTACGCCCAGCAATACAATCGATCGTGAAGAAAAAGAACCTCTCTTTCTCCTTGGAGTTGTCTTAAGGCAATGCATTTGGGACAGTGTGAGTCTTTAGCGTTGAGGCATTGTTGTACGTCGCAGCGATTGTCTGCAATGTCTGCTGATTATCACATACATATATTTAGAATGTTATTTCATAAAGTACGGTTTTATTGAACCGGTATTGTGTTTGTATGCTACGAAAATAATCGCTGAACAAGTTGTCCCAAAATGCTCAACCGCATGATGCCCTCATTTCTGCATCATCGAGTGAAATAGGGAGTGTTCCTGAGATGATTGGTTCCTTGAGATTTGCAATGAATCGAAATATTTCTAGGTCTTCACAAGAGCCCCAAAATAATTATTCAGGCCCTTGAATGTAAATGCAACTTCCTTCTCCAATGTACTCTAGGATGTTAGTTGCTCCAGTTGCTACCTCTGGGAGCACTCCAGAGTGCTCCCACATGTCTAATTACCTGCTCCAAAGTGCTCCAAAATGGAAATTTTTGCTGCTCCAAAGTGCTCCAAAATGGAAATTTTGCTGCTCCAAAAAATTGCTCCAAATCAGAAGACCTCGGTAGCATCACTGGGTAAGGTGATCCGTTAACACAAATGAAATGACTTGCCGCTTTTACGAAAAGATACGGCCACAATGCACCCTCATTAAAATTTCGTCACTTCCTTGTCACAGATAGCTCTGTCCTGACATAAAAGTGTGGTTGCATTTCCTGCATTCCTAGCGTGGTTAGTTTCAGTATTACCCTTGCAATTCAATTATGAGTACCTCAATTACGTGCGACTTTTGTGGTTTCTAAAAAAGGGTATGCCATAAATTGTCATACACTAGAACTTTCTAATATTTATAATTGCCCGCAAGTCAATAATTAAAAACTTAATGAACTATTTTTTAATTAGTCACAGAAGTGTCATTTTAACATTGTCAAAGTATTTCAGCCTCAACATGGAGTTTGTATGCAAAAACAGCAGGAGCCTTTGGGTGCATAGGAGGAGGAGCCCATAGGATTTTTATTAACAAATCTATATTGCCTAAAAAAACACCCTGTAAGTGAAATGCAGGCTCTTGCTATATTGCTTGTTTGCTACCTAGTCATTTCTGTTTACAATATTTGTGACTGCTTGATGAGCCAAAGAATGCACTTTCACTCATTTCCTTAGGATTTTTAAATATGCCACTTATTTTAACATTGCTACCCCAACTGAAACATGTTTTTGTAGGAGTACTTCACAACATTAGTGCCATGTTTTAGTTATTTCGTCGTCATTTTTCATTTATGTGAATTTTTTGAAGCCTCAGTTTCTTTTATTATTGTGGCAGTGTATATCTCGTCATATTATTTGGTGCTGTATTTAACGCTAATGCTTTACAGTCATGCCTTCTGTTTATAAACAGCTTCTTTATTCTTTTCATTTTTTTCGACATTGTGGCAAGCTGTCATGCAGTTGTGCTATGCAGCTTTTTTTAAAAATGCTAAGCATTTCCTTGCGTACTGCAGGTACTTTGAGGCGTTTCTGTCTATCTGTCTATCTAGCCGCCTACGTCTGGGTGCTCTCGTGATCAGCTCCTTAACTTGGGGTAGACCAAAATTAGTATGGCAGGGTAAGAGGGTTTGACGATTATGACTGTCTGGTCATGACATGAATAATGTGAAAATCCCGTTGCGTACAACGTGAAACCTTTGCCTCCAGACACGTGTGGCACATACCCGTATGCCATGGTATGCGGGTATGCGCCACAGACCTGACAGTTTATATCTACTGAGGAACAGCGAGAACAGACATTGGTAGTTTTAATGCGAGGGTGTTAAGAAAAGCCGACACTGGCAGCGTTGACCCGACGAATGCAAAAAATGTATGTTATGGTCCCAGCAGGAATCGAACCCAAGCATTCTGCATGGCAATACAGTATTCTACCACAGAGCCACACCAGGTCTTGGAACTTCATAGGAAAAAGACCCTATGCAGGCGTAATGTTTGTGAAACGTGAATTGTGGTTGCAGTGCTGCCCATCTTATTTTATAAACATTAAATATGTACTGCAATGATGCAGGCATCACGTCAGGTTATCATCAATTGTACTTAAGCACCATCCACTGAAGTTTGTCTACGTAGCACTATCCAGGGCTGCCATCCTCGCAAGCACAAGTGCTACATTGCAGCCTACCGCTTCTGGTGTTGGTAATACCCATGTTGCTCTTGGCATCGTTACGCACTTGTAAACCACTGGTTATATAAAAGATATGCGACTGTTCAACATACATGTCTGCGCATAACATTTGTACAGATGTTTAGCATCATTTCGTAACGTTTCACTCAACAAAAAAATTTCACCACAGTCACCACCTCTCCACAAGTTTCGCATGACATCAATTCCCATGGTACGTGGGATCTGCCGAACTTTTTTTTGCTACAGACGGTGTTGCTCAATATTTTTTGTAATTTCATTTTTTGTATAATTTGTTCACACTGTACATGATGAACTTGTTAATGTACTAACCTGCTAAAGCTAAGTATGTGTACTAGTATACCAGATACTGCTCTTCCTATGTATTTGCTGGGTCACGTCAGTACAGACTCTTGTGAAGTGTTGTAGTACTTACATATATTCGCTTGTGAATCTTTTTCTTTAGCATCAAGTTTTCTTAACATGCCTGTTATATTACAAGTACTTTGTGAATCAAGATAGCCTTGTACTGAAGACACAATGAAGTGTCTGCTTTGTAAATTTTCTTTAAAAGGCTACTGTAAATCATTCGTCACATTCATTGAAAACAAGCCAACTTATGTGAGCAAATGCATGCCTGTATATCATGTAAAGTTGTCTATTTATAGTGTAAATGTTTTTTTGTGGGCATTATCAGTCACTACCATTTGCTGAAAATTGTTGGATGCAACTGCCTACTACCTTTTGCAAGTGATAGCGTTTATGAAGAATAAACTGTGTACGAATATCTACAACTGTTTTTTGTACCTATAACTTTACACGACTACTGCAAATTAGTAAATTATGTGCCCACAGAGCTCTAAGAGCTTACATTAGCATCTCATGCAAGTATATATAGATTGAATTATTTGCAAATGTAAGCTCTGAGAACTCTGTGGGCATATATATTATTTACTAATTGAGGTTCCAAAGGAAGGACACGTACAGTAGCCAGCGCATCTCCACAATACGTCACATATGCATGAAGGCGACGTAAATCTGACATTCCTGCCTAGTACAGGATGTTGATAGCATGTTTCAAATGCGACATGTGGGCAACGTTTTGTCAACATGATTTGGGCGGAAAGTCTTTGGTTGTGGCAACGTTGATTCTTAGTTACACGGATAAAAAAGAACGTCTGACGGATATGTCTAAGGTTCCACTGAGAACATCCCTGGATGTTGATGTGATATATGTGGTTTACTGGGGGATGGCGTGCAGGCAGTAAAATTAAAAATAGAAACGTGGGTAGAGCGAAATGATATTTTGGGAGAACTCCAGAATGGATTCCGAATCGACAGGCGGTTAGACGATAACCTGTTTGTTCTTACACAGTGTACAGAAATATCAAAAATAGAAAACAGGCCCTTATACGTAGCTTATCTAGACATCACCGGGGCATATGACAACGTTAATCAGGAAATTTTGTGGGATATATTGAAGGAAGTGGGCATAGGTGACGACTGTATACAGCTTTTGAGGGAGATATACCGAGAAAATACAGTTTGTGTAGAATGGGAAGGAATAAGCAGCAAGGACAGCGTTGACATTAGCAAGGGGCTGAGACAGGGGTGTCCTTTGTCCCCGCTGTTATTCATGCTGTACATGGTGAGGATGGAAAAAGCGCTAGAAGGTAGCAACATTGGATTTAATCTGTCACACAAACAGGCAGGCGCGATGGTTGAGCAGAAGCTTCCAGGTCTATTTTATGCTGACGATATTGTCTTATTTGCGGACAGTCAAGATGATATACAGCGGCTGGCAGATATATGCGGAAGGGAGGGCGAGGCTCTAGGACTAGGTTTTAGTGCAACAAAATGTGGATTGATGGTATTCAATGATCACGAAGACTACGCGGTCTTAATACAGGGCCAAGAAATACCGAGGGTAGCGAGTACAAGTACCTCGGAGTGTGGGTAAATGAGCGGGATAGATATATGGAGGTACAAGAGAAAGCATCGGTAACAAAGGGAAAGAGAAATGCTGCAATCATGAAGCACAGAGCGTTATGGGTATACAATAGGTACGAGGTGCTTCGAGGGCTGTGGAAGGGTGTGATGGTTCCGGGGCTTACATTTGAGAACTCAGTGGTGTGCATGAAGTCAGAGGTGCAATCTGGAATGGATGTAAATCAAAGGACTGTGGGACGCCTCGCGTTGGGCGCTCACGGGAAGACGACAAATGAGGCTGTAAAGGGTGATATGGGATGGACAGGTTTTGAAGTGAGGGAAGCTCAGAGCAAAATTAGATTTGAAGAGAGGCTGCGGAAAATGAAGGAGAGTAGATGGGCAGGGAAGGTTTTCAGATATTTGTATAGAAAAAGCGTCGACACGCAGTGGAGAAAAAGAACTAGGAGGCTCACCAGTAAATATACGGCTAGCAGTGTGGGCGACATCGCAACAAGGAGCATTAAGCGAAAAGTCAGAGAGGCGGAGAGGACTTATTGGATGACAGCGATGGAAAAGAAGCCGGCTCTCAGTGACTACCGAAAGGGAAAAAAACGAAATAAGGAGGGAGAGGTTTTATGATAATTCAAGGGGAAGCGCTTTACTGTTTGGGGCAAGGTCGGGTTGCCTTAGAACGCGTAGCTATAAAGCGAGATTCTGTAACGAAGAAGAACAATGTACATGCTGTGGGGGAACTAAGGAAAGCGATGGAACATGTACTGATTGAATGTGGCGATATCCACCCAGATATACGTGTGGACACGAGTCTACATGAAGCCTTGGGTTTTAGGGACAACAATGGAAAGCTGAACACGTCCGCGATAGAAATAAGTAAGAGACGGTTAGAGTATTGGTGGCAGAAAAGTAGAGATAAAGGACAAAAATGAAGAAGGGGGAAAATAAGGTCATTCTGCCTTAAGAAGCAGAGAGATGGACCGTGAAATTATAGTTTTCTTTGCTGTAATAACATAGATTTAATCAATGTAGATAAGGCATTAGGCCAACATAAAAAGAAAGTTTTTTTCCGAGCCTGGTGGCAGACATGTCACCGCCCGTTATAAAGGGGACGCTCATAGCATCCATCCATCCATGAAAGCGACTGCCGAGACGGCCCATTAAGCCGTTCACCCCTGCACACGCCTTTGTCGCCGAACCCCGCGACCTTTTGTTCACCGCACCTTTCACTGGAGGCGCATCGCCCGAGGGGCGGAAGCGTTCTCACAGAGAGCCAGACGGCCAGACCGACAAACAAGTTGTCCCCGCCGCGGCGCCCTCCCGACAGGATGATGTGGCGGCGTGTTTTCACAGTATTGTCTATGGTATTGTGGACAGGCGGCGGCACCTTGTCTC
>JALIZH010031749.1:0-22278 GCA_030522465.1 Rhipicephalus appendiculatus
CGTCTCTCATAATCTTATCGTGGTTTTGGGACGTTAAACCCCAAGAATTATTGTGAGATTACGATATTAACCCCCAAGCTCCCACGTTTCCTGGTGGCCCCCTTTTTTTGGCTATAGGTACCAGCGCATGTCCCTGGTCTCGCTGCTAAACTTCTGGCGTGGCACCATGGTCCGTACCATGCCATTGATGCCACCTCGCCGGTGATATACAGGGTGTTTCAAGAAATGTGTCCACTATTTTTTAAAAATCAGCAAAATGCGGTATTTGCTCGCCGTCTTCACAATTGCTTTTTCTGTAGCGGCAGGCATCTTAAGATGGTTGAAGACATGATTTGGGACAGTAATTAAGACAGTTAAATTAATTAACTTTTTAATTAGCGGAGATCCGTGGTTAAGTCCAATAGGAGAATTGAAGTCCTTCATGCGAAGAACCCATTTCAGCTTTGAGATTTCGAAAAAAGTGGCCTCGATTAATTATTGTGGCATAATGAAGTTCAGGCAAATTCAGCGGCCAAACCGAAACCCAAGCACCGATGAGCGCAACAAGCAGACGACTAGAATGACGTCACTGTTCAAGACAACAGTTACAGAGGTTCAGTGCTTCCCCGTTCGTTAACGTATGTGCGTCTTGCGTGCTACTACTGCAAGCGCAGCCCACACACTCACACCAAGAAGTCAATTGATGGTTGATATAATGACGTTCACTCATTGTGGACGTCTCAGACGAATGTGGCAGTTGCGCTCTTCCGCGTTTCGGTTTCGGTTTGGCTGCTGAACTTGCCTGAACTTCATTACACCACAATAATTATTAGAGGCCACTTTTTCGAAATCTCAAAGCTGAAATGGGTTCTTCGCATGAAGGACTTCAATTCTCCCATTGGACTTAGGCAGCTAACACCGCTAATTAAAAAGTGAATTAATTTAACTTTCTTAATTACTGTCCCAAATCAGGTCTTCAACCATGTTAAGATGCCTGCCGCTATAGAAAAAGCAACTGTGAAGACAGCGAGCAAATACCGCATTTTCCTGATTTGATAAAAATAGTGGACACATTTCTTGAAACACCCTGTATATCGTGGAGCCCCTCACACAATCGCCAGACTTGCGCCGTCGTGGACGCGAGGCCATACACGTCAACTGTATAAAGCCGTATTACGACCCCGTCATTCGACCTACTCCAAGTCGCCAAGGTGGGGTGGGCTTCATCCCCGTTTATATTGCAATGGAGCAGATGCACCAACGGGGATGCGCCCACGGATGAAGACACAGACCAGTGCGGCGATTGCGTGAGAGCCTCTGCTTTTTGCGGGCCTTGCAGTGCTTCACGGTGCTGTCATTTTTCACCGATAGACGACCTCATCGCATCAATAAACCTCACCAATCAGCCTCATCGCAATATCGATAAAATTTGCAGGGTCCTTTACGCGTTCGCCTGAGATTACTACACTGCGAAAGCCATTTTCTTTTCCTTCTCAGTCGATGTATTTGATCCCCCCCCCCCCCCAAAAAAAATATTTCTGCACCTAACGTGGTTTTGCCCTGCCTCCATGATCTGACGGACTGAAAACATGTGAAAGATAATTTTGATGTATTAATTTGGGGAACTTGGTTATAGGAGCCTGGTGATTTATAAACCTTGATGTTACGTCAAAGTTTGCTTTTTGTACCCTCGAGAAAGTCGATGGAATCTGGAATCCCGTGTCTCGCACCTCAAGCAAAAATGGCATCAGGATTCTTATCAAGGCGCGTCCATACTTCAGTCTGAATACATTGCTCTCTCTGTATTATGCCATCATTCACAGTCACCTCACCTACTGCATCGCTTCCTGGGGTAACACATACAGCACTCATCTGACTCCTTAGCAATATTTTCAAAACCAGGCCATCCGCATCATTACGTTTCAGTCACCACGATGCAGTGCATCTGCCCTTTTACAAGAGCATCGAATTCTCACCTGTCACAAATTTTTAATTTTTATCATGGCAATCCTTACTTACAATTCCCTTCCCTCTAACATCCCGTGAATAATTATTAACAGAAGACAACTCACTAATCAAAATAAAACTCGATTTGCATCAAATCTTCTTGTTACCAAATATTAGAGCCAATTATGGTAGATTCACTTCTGGGTTCATAGAACTGTCCTTTTGGAAAAGTATTCCAGGTGACGTAAAGCTGTCTTGTAGTATAGGCAGTTTTAAAAAGCAATTATTTTCGTATTTACTTAACTTGAAACTAATATGTTGTAATTTATGCTGTTCTATAGTTTCTGTTTTGCTGTCAATGATGCTTGTTCAATCTTGTATCATAATTCAGTTCACTCGTTTTCATGAGTATGACATTTTTGCAATTTTTCCGCTTTGTGACACACTACTTTATCTTTCTTGTTTCACTATTATTAATTATCAAATGAGATTATTCAGCATAATTAGTACTTCATTTATGAACGCTCGTCTTGACAACAGAACGATGACACCAGAAACTATTCTCCAATGTCATCCAGACAAGTCATCGAGAATTCAAGCAACCAAGGCATTGTTAAAATTCCTAAGGACAACAGACTTACACTAGCGGCTGTAGACACTTAATGATACCGTATAGCGCACAGGACTGCCGCTCTGCTCTGTGACGTTATGTGTGTGCTCCCCCTCTCTTTCTCTCTTTCTTTACTCTTCTTTCAATCTCCCCCATCCCTTCACCCTGTGCAGGGTAGCATACCGGTTGTGCCACACTGGTTAACATCCCTGCCTTTCCTCTCTCTCGTTTTCCTTCTTTCCATTTATGAGTTCTATTTCCTACGTTACTATTTTTCTACGTTACTACATGCTAGTATTTGGATTTCTTTGCTGCATTTACATTCGTATTAACCTGACTATCTTATTCGTTTAAATTCTCGAAACGTGTAATTCAGTATATTTCGATATCATGATTTTGTTCATTGGCTATCGAGTGTTATTGCATCTTCCCAACTTATTCGTTACTGCTAGCAAGCTTCTATTAATTGACTTGTTTTCTTTTTTTTTAATTAGTAGAGGAGGTCTACTAGCAACATAGAGCTTTGGGACCTCCTTCTGTATAATTTGTTGCTGTCACATTTTTTGAATGAATAAAGTTTTCCTTCTTCTTTTCCAAATGAACCCTTCTTTTGATAGATGTTTTTACTGCGAAAAGCTTTTGAAATAGGCCAATTTTTATGGTCTCTTGACCAGAAAACACTGCTTGCAAATGCACTTTCTGAGCCGTTCATACGACTCGATATCGTATGCTCCATCATACGACTCACTTTATATCAAAGCAAAAAAAATATATCGTCTTTGCACTATCCGATTACATCAACTGTAATTGCGTGCTGTAACGTATATTACACGTGGATGGTTGTTTGCCTTAATGAGCCACCTGAACGTCCTTTTTAACAAGAACATCACGCTGGGCGAATGAACAATAAATAGGTCCTTGAGAATGTTTGGCGCTCTTGATTGAAGGGTACGAGGCGTGAAGAAAGACCGTTGAATTAGAAACTGCAGTACGTTTTGTTGTGAGCAGTGGCGGTTCACTTAATAATAAACAAGAAACTCCGAACTTTGTTTATAGTCCTCAGCTTACCTGCATTTTGTGGCGAGAGGTACCTAGTGTATGCCCATAATATTTGTTCTTTCTTGTGTTCTATTGGAAGAATCTGAAATGGACGAAATGTATGCTTATTCCACGATTCGAACCTCTCAATGTTGACCCATGTAAAGAACGATAAATGGCAAACCTCACAAGACAAGTTTCCATATTCTAAAAACCTCGCGTGATCTTCGCGCACAGAGCGTCACCTACAGCTCAGCGAACTAAACGAGATTGCTCTGTTGCGGCCTCAGAGATCCCCCCGGGAGTGCGGCCGTGGTAAGGCGTCGCGCGCTTAGACTTGAAAGCCCCAATTTCGGAGCCTATGTTTCGCCTTGATCAGTTGCACTAGTACCCGGCAGATGTCCCTAGCATAGCTTGGGGGGCTTTTTTATAGCGCGCCCCTTTCAACATGAGATTGCTGAAATACGCGTGTGTGTGCTTTTGTGTGTGCGTGTGTGCCTGTGTGCGAGCGTGCGCAAATGGTTGACATTTTGGATACACTGAGTGCGAAATTCAGCAAAGGTTGAGACGTCACCACATAGCCTTAGATTTTTTTGTCAGTTTTCTTAGTCATTACAAAGCCAACTTATTTGCACTGGAGGATAAAGGCACCATTGCAATATTCAGTAATCGTTTTCTTGAATCAAATGGCTCCATCCTACACCTGCAGACACCCCAATCACATCGATATAACTCGCCGCGGTGGTCTGCGGTGATGGGGCTTGACTGCTTACCCGGACATCGCGGCAGCAAATCCAGGCGATGGCGGCCGCATTTCGATGGAGGCGAAACGCTAGAGGCCTGTGTACTTAGATTTAGCTGTACGTTAATAAACCCCAGACGGTCGAATTTTCCGGAGCCCTCCACTACCGCGTCTCTGATAATCATATGGCTGTTTTGGGGCGTGAAACCCGAACAATTAATAGTTATATTAATATCATCATTCTAATGAATACTCTTCAAGGATCCAACAAGACATTTAAAGGTCTTGCTGCGCCCTTGAGTGAAAGGTTGCTACATAATTCAACAATTTGATTGATAATCGACTGAAAAAAAAATGTCGGTGTTATAACAGCTAGTAGCGAGCACGAGCCAACACTATAGCAAAATCATCTCAGTTCAGTCAACATACGCAACCATTAAGACACGAGTGGATATACGGAAGGTCCGCCTCCACATAATGCGCCCCCACCTAACCCTGACACTGTAAGACATGCGGCTTCAATTTCCTACAAAGAGCAGGGCCAAGCGGATAAAGTGAGTTATTCTGCAGTTCTCAAGAAACCGAGCCGACAACCTCCGGTCAGCGAGCGACACGATTCCGCCCTCAGAGAATAATGCTCATCTCTCCCAGACACCACGGCTGACGCCTCATCAAACATCATCTCAGCGATTACCTCAGCGTTCACTCCTGCCACAGAAACCATCTCAGCGGTCATCTGATGCTTCTCCTCGACGGCCTGCTCCGACCAAGGACGGAGCGTCAGCGCCGGTTAGTGATTACTCGCCTGTACCTTTGGCAAATGTGATCCTACCGATGCTATTCACAGCTCTTCGTGCAATTCTCAGCGCCCTCCCACAAGCAAACAACTTACCGGAGAGAGAGAGAAAAAACTTTTATTTTCAAAACCCAAGTCCGGGTCCGAAACTTACCGGAGGTAAAAGCATTACTGTCAATGGAGCCGCTAGTGCTCCCACAACCTCAGTCAGCTTCACGGCAGGCTTACTATGAATAGTCGCTACAACAATGTCTCCATATTTCAGTGGAATGCTAAGAGCCTTCGTAATAAGTCAGCTGATTTTCGTAAACTACTCGCTCAACATAACTTTCCTGTATTATGCATACAGGAGGCAGGTGTGGGAGATGATTTCCGACTTTCTAACTACGTGATATATAAATCATCGCGCAGAGCTGGAAAAAGCAGAGCGATGCTATGCGTTAGAAAAGATCTGCCGTCCTATTTAATACATTCAAGTGACTCAGATATACCGGAGTTTGTGGCATGTAAAATATCTTTTAGAAATAGAAGTGTCACGGTGATAAGCCTTTATCTACAAGCTTCTAGCAAAATATCTTTAGACAGCCTGGTGAATGTGTTTAATATCGCGGACTCATGTGTGCTGGTATGCGGGGACTTCAACGCTCATAATGTAATTTGGGGCAGTGAACATACTGATTCTCGCGGAAATGTTGTCGAGTGCGCTGCCGAGAAATGCAATTTGACCGTGCTAAATGATAGCTCTCCAACGTTTCTAAGAGGGTATCGTTACTCCAGTTGCATAGATGTCACGCTATGCTCACATGACCTTCTTGAGGGTTCTGAATGGTCAACGGACTTAGAAACGCATGGCAGGGATCACTTCCCGATTCTGGTAAAACATCGGCTTATGCAGAATACAAGGACTCAGCGCTACTCAAAATATACTAACTGGCAGCATTTTCGGCATCGCATAACGGGTGCATTAGGCGAAAAACCAAACTTAGAAACTTTTACAACTATACTGGGCGACTCTTATAAAATTAGCACCAAGCAGGTCACTGTCCCCAATGAGTATGCTGCAGTTGACGGGGAGAATACGAACGCTTAAGAGCAATCAGAAGACGAGCAGAACGGGCTTACCGTCGCAGCGGGAAACTCGAGGACTACAAGACGGCACAAAAAACTCACTCAACATCACACCGTCGCTTACAGAAATTAGGTAGCAGACGATGGAGAGAATACTGCTCGTCGTTGAGTCCTTTCACTCCTGTTCCTAAAATATGGGCGGTTGTCCGATCCTTCAGCGGTCCCGTTACCCAGAGCAATCGTTTCCGAGCCCTTGCCATAGCCCTTAACACTCCGCAAGGAGATGTTGGTGACGAATTCTGTCGGCTAATAACCCAGACCGGGAATCCCGAATTACATGCCCACAATTTACAAGTTCCATAGCACTTGCCAATGAAAAGGTGCGTGCGTGTTTTATGTCGCAACACCCTCAACTTGATTGCGAGTTTAGCTTAGACGAATTGAAGTATGCTCTTGAGTTATGTCGTACGAAGACAGCTGCGGGACCAGATGGCGTTACGTATATGATGCTGAAGAATCTTGGACCAGCAGGTAGAATGACACTGCTAGAGCTATTTAATGATAGCTGGATATCAGAGACTCTTCCTGATTCATGGAAATTAGGTCGTGTAGTTCCAGTCCTAAAACCAGGAAAGACCCCTCTATGTCTAAAATCATTCCGCCCGGTCTGTCTCACAAGCTGTCTCTCTAAGTTGATGGAGATAATGGTAAACAGTAGACTTCAATGGTGGTGTGAACATACAAAAGTGCTGTCAGACTACATGACAGGTTTTCGGCAAAGGCCGATGCACAATGGATGCAGTATTAGACATTGTCACATGCGTGGAGCACGAACGCAAGTGTGGAAACGTCACAATCGCAGTATTTCTCGACATTCAGAGGGCATTCGACACTGCTAGTCACATTCACGTGCTGGCTGGGATGTTAGAACTTGGACTATGTGGTCGATCGCTGCGATGGATCTCAAATTTTTTGAGTGAAAGGAAAATATACATGGAAACAATTGAGGGACAAAGTAACTACCATTCCGTCACACAGGGCGTTTCCACAAGGGAGTGTTCTAAGCCCACTCCTCTTCAACTGCGTAATGGCGGCGTTACCGGGAAAGTTACCAACTGGATTGCGGTATTCACTCTACGCAGATGACATCTGCATATGGGCCTCAGGATCAGATATACGCGAAGTTCAAACAGTGCTGCAACAGGGTCTTGATGTTATCGACACTTTTTTGAAGGAAAAGAGGTATGAGTCTCTCGTACGCGAAGACAGCGGTATTACCTTTCACTAGACAACAGATGAATAATTTGAAACTTACACTCGAAGGACAAGCGTTGACGTTAGTGAAAGAACATAAATTTCTAGGCGTTATCCTTGACAGACAGCTGTCGTGGGCGTCGCACATCCGCGCACTAGAAAAACAGGTCAACATAGTTATAAACGTACTCCGTCGACTCGCTGGCACAACATGGGGGGGGATCAGTCTCTTCACTATTGCAAGTGCATAACGCACTAATAAAGCAAAAGATTGCTTATTCGGCACCTATTCTCCAGGGGTTATCGCAAACTACCGAGGAGCGTCTTCAGAGGTTACTGGCAAGGGGGGCTAAGGGTGTGCCTTGGAGTCCCACAGGCAACCTCGAGTTCTCTCGTAATCGCTGAAGCTCGTCATCCGCCATTTTCCGTGATACGAACGGTCGAAACTTGTCGCCCCGTTTACCGAATTTTAACTCAGCACGAGACGCATCCATTGAACCTCGCACTTATCGAAAGAAATAAGTGTAAGCTACACTGCATTGTTCAAGAACATAAAGCATTATTACCGAGATATGAGTTAAGCAGAGTAAATATTAATTTCCCTCCTTGGATGCTGCCAAGACCAAAAGTACAGTTGTCGGTCGAGGGAATAATATCTAAAAGGGACATGATCACGATTTTCGCGCAGCAGCTGGCACTATTCCAGATTCATATCCTATATCCGCAGTATAGTCACGTGTATACAGACGGTTCTTGCCATGAAAATTCCTCCACCTCAGCTTTTGTCATTCCACATTTGGCAGTAGAGCAGACATTTAAATTATGTAGAGTGACGTCTTCTACTGTTGCGGAACTGTTCGGAATTCTATCCGCGTTGGCGCTTTATAACATCAGTAAAAAAAGCGCAAAAAATGGGTCATTTTTAGCGATTCAAAGGCCGCTCTAGCATCGCTGCAAAGTGATAGAAAAAATTCTCTAAATTCTTCCCTATTATATGAGACCCTAAAAGAACACGCAAAAGCGACAGCAATGAATCACGTGATTGCATTTCAATGGATACCAGGTCACTGCAACATTCCAGGAAACACTGCAGCGGACGCCGCGGCAAATCGGGCACACAATAACGCAGAAACAATTAGTCTTCCAATTTCACGCAATGAAATCCGTCTACTCCTGAGACAGATAACCGATAGCCTCACCAAAGACAATTGGTTCGATGAAAAGTCTAAAAGTTCGGAATTATATCTAATAGACCCTTGCATAAAACTATGTATTCCTATCAGATTTGAGAGAAAATAGGAGATTTAAAACATTAGTCCACCGCTTACGGCTTGGCACAGCATTTACGCGACACTTCCTACACAGGATAAAACGTGCGTCTAGTACAGAGTGTTCCCTGCGGCCACCCTGACGAAGATGTACATCATATAAACTTATCGAGTGCAAAAAATATGAATTCGCAACGAAAAGTTCTACGAGCAAGTCTGCTACTTTTAGATACAAGGCCTTTCACAATGAAGAAAATACTAGGTCCATGGCCAACGGCAGGCCTTCAGAAAAGAGCACTTGTCGCCTTCAAGAAATTTCTTGAAGAATCAAATATTTTATGGAAATATTGAACTACTGTACTCGATGTCGTTTTCCCTTCGTACTAAAGGAACAGTGTAATGTTGTGGTGTGCGCAAGATTTTATGTGTCATCATTTGCCTCAGTGTGCGTGTTTTGCTGTGTATGTCCAAGCATTACAGAATATTTGAGTTTGAACTTCTGTATGTGAACTGACTCTTCTTATCTGAACTTGTGATACAACACTTGTGCACATATGAACCTATTAGACTTATCTGAACTCTCATGTAATGTTCGGTTGTGCTTGTATTTTCACATCGTGTGACCTACTGTATTGCATTTTGTGCCCTTATTATTTTTCTTAGTTTATATTTTGTCTGCTAAGCGAGAAGGAGTAGCCGGTGCCCCCATAATGGCACCAACCTCTCCTTATTTTACCATTTCAATAAAAAAAAGACATCTTAAGTCAACACTACTCAGTGTTAACTAGTGCGTGTAGTATGCAAGAAAGTACGTTAGTTGACGTGAAGCCACTCGGCTGCGTTCGGAATAGGCCCACATACTTTCTAGCGAAATCTGACGTCGCTGCACACCATTATAGATTATAGGGACAGAAGAGGTCGAAGAAGGCCATTATCTTCCAGAAATCGTCATTAACTGAGGACGTACATTACGACAAGAGTATACAAAAACTAAAAAGAAAAAAAACGTAAAGTTGCGTAAATTTTGAGGTTACAAATACGAGGGTTTTTGTCATTCGATTGATAGTCTATTCCATATGTTATGTGAAGGGGACGAATGGACATTCCGGCTGAATTCTAAGAGAAAACGCCTTCAGGTTTACTGATCTTATGGTTCTAATTCATATTCCTCAAGAACCCAGAAATGCATGTAAAGCCAGGACAACGTGAAAAAGTCACTTTCACCGCAAGGGCGAAGCAATGAATGTGATAGGCATATATTGGAATGCTATATGAAGGAATGCAAAAGCTAACGCTTTTAGCATCCTACCTGGCGTAACTCAACAAAATGCCGGAGTAAGAGAATACGGCCGCGGCAGCGAGCGAATAGACTTCCATGCACCCAACCTTTCGCAAACCGAACGGTGAAAGCAGCCCATGCAAAGCTGTGAGTCGCTGCTCATATCTGTCAGTACAAAGCGCGCACGAGTGAAGTGTGGAGTGCATGCCACAGTCACGCACTCCTTCCCTTTCTTGTGTGCCTGTCACGCGACTAAATACGGCCGGCGCGCTTGCTCTCCGCGTGTGCTGCGATCGGCCGCACTGACCTCGCACACTTCTATCGCACATAGAACACAGGAGGTACGGGGTGATTTCATCTATTTGGACTTTATACGGAACCTCACGGCGGCGTAGAAGGCGATAGCAAAAACACGCCTGCGGTGTCAATATATTTTCTATCGCAATAAAGAACACACTTAAGACTGCCGCCACTAATCGTCCAAACAGCTCCACTAATGTGGTACCTGGGGAGGCGCGAAGCACCGGTGTTTCACTAGGGACAGGTCAATAGACAGATTTAGTTGGGCGTCCGCAGCAGCTCTGCGGACACAGCTTGCCAGCCATTTCCTATGGCAGGCTGCGTCCGCAAAGCTGTTGCGGACGCTCAACTAAATCTGTCCAATAGGAGTGAGAGGACGGCGTCCTCTCAATCCTACAGAGAGCGTCGCAGACAGCGTCCAGCACCCATCGCAGACAGCGTCCATCGCAGAAACAAAGCTTTTCCTCAGTCAACGCGCCGTCTTATTTGGTACTCAGAGAAGCGCACGTGGCATTGTCCCTCGCGGGCGAGCGCGCGTCCTCGCGAGATTTTCCTGAGCGAACGCGTCATCGTATTTGCCACTTGCTTTACCGTGACCGGCTACGACAGGAGACATCATGGAGGGCTACGATGACAGGAGACGCCGACAGCCCGAGCGCAAAAGATGCTTCGCACCTGAAAGACTGATGGACAATGCAACTCTTGTTGGAATTGACTGGAGACTGGGAGGCTCCCATCGTCTTTTTCAGCTTGTAGTGCCTTGTAGAATCCCCGTGTATTGCATTGATCACCGTGACTGAAGTCCCGTACTTTCCTAGACATGACGCTTCACAAGATACAGCAGTTCTCCCCGTCTCATCTTTGCCCACTGATCAACACTCAGCGACGATGAGTTGGATGGTGGCTTCGCAACGGGTTCAGTGTAAACTAGTTTAACTTGTAAGAAACGGTAATAGCTTGATAATAGTTAAGCACGTGAGCGAAGTCTGAGTTACACCTAGATCCGAATTCGGCCAGGGCTCAGCGTGAAAAAAATCACAGCATATCCACGAAGTGAATGATGGTGAGTGGGCGAAGCTCGGAGGGATCATTCGGGTAACCGTGAATCCCCCCCCGTACATTGCCCACTCGATCATGCAAAGACGTGACAACACGTGTCACGTCTTTGCATGATCCTGGGTGTTTGATCGTGAGCTGGGCACGAGCGTAGCCGACTTCTGTTCCGGGCGCTCCCAGCCTCAGCGACAACGCCAGTTCGCGTTCCACGACAGAGGAAGACGATGCCACCTACTCAGACGCCGAAGTCCACACCAGTGCTCGACGCAACGGCTCGCCTCCGCATGCATCGCCACAGAACGCTGCTGTGAGTTGTGAAAGCCCCGCGTCCTTGGCTATGGGTTGTGCCGCCGTGAGTACCGGAGCTGCCGCATGCTCCGCAGATACCGGCTGCCCTGGTTTTGCATGCGACTCACACGAGAGCACTGTGGAGCTGACTACCTCCTCTCTGGTGAAGTTCACCTCTCCGTTGATCACGATGGAGTCCACCTCCGGTGCTCGACTCCGAGTACCGCGTCGGACCAACGATCCCAATTATAACAGCGCCATCTATCCTCTTTAATCGTCAACTATACGAAAACCACTAACGCCATCTAGTGATATTATTTCCGAGGATGGATGGATGGATGGATGCTATGAGCGTTCCCTTATAACGGGGCGGTGACATGTCTGCCACCAGGCTCGAAAAAAAACTTTCTTTTTTATGTTGGCCTAATGCCTTATCTACATTGATTAAATCTATGTTATTATAGCAAAGAAAATTACGAATTCACGGTCCATCTCTCTGCCTCTTAAGGCAGAATGACCTTATTTTTCCCCATTCTTCATTTTTGTCCTTTATCTCTACTTTTCTGCCACCAATACTCTAACCGTCTCTTACTTATTTCTATCGAGGACCTGTTCAGCTTTCCATTGTTGTCCCTAAAACCCAAGGCTTCATGTAGACTCGTGCCTACACGTATATCTGGGTGGATATCGCCACATTCAATCAGTACATGTTCCATCGTTTCCTTAGTTCCCCCACAGCATGTACATTGCTCTTCTTCGTTACAGAATCTCGCTTTATAGCTACGCGTTCTAAGGCAACCCGACCTTGCTTCAAACAGTAAAGCGCTTCCCCTTGAATTATCATAAAACCTCTCCCACACAACGCCATTTAGTGAGCAATTCTTAAAACTAACTAGAAGTGGCTACTACAACATACTATTAGAGAGCAGGGAACGACCCACACCCCTAAGGAGCTTCGCCCCTCAAAACGAACAGCTGTCTGCAACGGGATATTGTGACGCAAGTGGAGAATTTCCCAAGCTACTCTGCTCAATACCTGCGCCCCAGGAGGAACGCGGTTGTGGTGCTGAAACACCGCCACTTTGAAATGAACTATTTTGAAGTTTTGTGTTAATCTCTTCTCGGAATTATAGCGCTTGGTTAGAAGAAATACATCGCTGTTAAAGAGGTTCAAAACAGCTTGTTCTGATGTAGTCTTTTTTGTGACAGGTGACCACGCAAATAAAAACGAACTTTTCAAAAACCAGAGACACGGCCGCAGTCGTGAAGAATACCTCGCAGTTAGCATTAGCTCATGTTGTCTGCACAGTAAGACTATGTTATTGATTCCCACGTCGACAACACTCCCAATCATCCAACATTTTAAGCTTATCCATAGTTTGATGAAATGGTAGAGGTCCGCTTACTCTGAACCGTTTGCCTTCTTGCTAAACATAAATGTAGACCCCAGGGACATTATTCTTATCTCTCATGGTAGAGCACACAAAATACTCTTAATCAGGGGTCGGATACCCGCGGCCCGCGTGACAGTATTATGCGGCGCCCGGGACGGCGTTGGAACCCCCCACCCCCTCCCCGCGTCGCCACAGAACACCCATACAACTATTTAGAGAAAGGGAAACTGTACCTTTGACAGTGCAACTGAAATAAGGGTAGCAGTGTCGTTGCGAACTAAAGTATCCAACCGAGAGATGGCGTTTCTAAAACTATCGTCACCATTACGCTGGGCCAATACGGCTGCTGTACTGCTGGCGGGCGCGGGTGGTCGCGGTGCGCGCCCGCTGGTTCTGGGCGTTTGTTCACTGCTGTCTCGGGGGTGGTAGTCGCGCGCACGGCAGCCTAACGTTACTACAAATATTTCCGTGAAGTCGCCAGGAGACCGAGAGGCCTCAACTGGCAAAAAATGCGCCAAGCAAGTGAGCTTCCATTGTTTATTGGCAATCGTGACTGTGAACAAGCAGCACTCTCAGTCAGATAGTTGAGAAAGACACACATGAAACAGAAATAGCCATCTGTTTAATAAATTAATTTGCCAGCTCAAATTGAGCACCTCTATGTATCTTGGCCCGTTCAGCATACCTTCTATAGTACGCAGAACGAAGCGTCAGACAACGATATTTACGATGGGCGACCCTTGCACAGTACTTGCGTACTACAGTGCTGCCCAACCTCTTTCTCACAACACATGCACGTTTGGCGATTTGAGCTGTAATAAACAAACAGCATCAAAACTTCTATCAAATGATGCAGTGTCAGTAAGATTAGCCTGAGCCACCGTCTACTACTCGTATTTTGACAACACATTGGCGAGAAGCACATGTCGTTGAAAAAAAAAGTGAAACCACGCTGTTATGCTAGATATTCCAGGAACATAACTTGTTCTCGTTATTGTGTTTGATATCCTTGTGTTCGTGCCTGCGTGCCGATCTTTTTACAGTGAATTCTGACCAACTAGCTCAACTTTCAGTTGCGCTGAGCTCGTGTATCCTGAGAAAACACTATTTGCAGTACCACGTTGAAAAAGGAAATGGTGGTTTATGTTTAAAAAGAGGTAAAGAGGTTGCAGTGACGAGCACTTCATTTGAGTAACAATTGGCGAATAAAGGAAAGCCTTAGCCTCAATCCAACATTTCAGCAAGTGAATATTCCTGTGAAGGCTGTCACGGAAGACAAATTTCGAGAATTGGAGCTACCCTTCCTCGCTTATTGTTGATCAGCTGACACATGTGACAGCGGTTGCCTGCGCGTGTTCCTAAAAGCACTAATTTGTAAATAGAAATGATGCACCAGTGGACAGCACCGAGAATACACTGCATAATACGTGTGTGCGTACAATAGAGACATTTGGAGCTGTAGTACAGTAGACAGCTAGGAAGTACTGGAAGTCACAGTAGCAAGTGTATAGGAAAAATAGACAGTGAGTAATCATTTCTGTCAAATTTGTATAATTAGCTTTTCTGTCGAGGGTTACTCATAAAGGGCTGTTTGCTATGATTTTAATATTTTAACACGTCCGAATGAAGATTTATATGCACAGCGCCACCTGTTAATTAATATGTTAGGCAAAGTAATATGTTTGATTGTTAACTTACGAAAGTGTACAAACGCGTATGCAGACTGTAAGCTCTCTTGGCTACCATGCATTGAACTTATGAGCATATATGATGGCAGACTTCTTTGTGCAGAAACAGGTAAAACGTACGCTTTGATCTGTTTTACAAAGTTTAGCAGTAAAGATATTTTCTGCAAATGTGAGAATGAAGCAAACAATCTAAGAAAATGTCATTTGAATCGAAAAAAAATAAATAAAATAAAGCTATGTTCAAATGCAAATCAGTGCATTTTCGCTCACCGGCGCGCACGCCCACATTGTGCATGGTTATTCCGTTTTCGTAGGTAGTCTCCGGGCAATTTGCCGGCGTTGATTTTCACGCTCGAGGCTGTGCAGCCCGACGTTTACAAAGTCGTTGAAGCGCCGCAGCTGACATGATTAGCAAGCTTTAGGCACGTCCACTTCGTGGCAGCGGCCTGTAGATTCTGGCACACAAACTCGCATTACTATATCAAGGCCGATTTAAAACGGAGCTGCGTAATGCCGATCAAATAAAATAATAATAATATCTGGGGTTTAACGTCCCAAAACCACGATATGATTATGAGAGACGCCGTAGTGGAGGGCTCCGGAAATTTTGACCATCTGGTGTTCTTTAACGTGCACTGACATCGCACAGTACACGGGCCTCTACCATTTCGCCTCCATCGATATGCGACCGCCGCGGCCGGGATCGAACCCGCGACCTTCGGGTCAGCAGCCGAGCACCCTAACCGCTATACCACCGCCGCGGACGATCAAATAAAACGACCGCGGTGCAATTTGAAGGAATTAACTGACCGAAACGCAATCGATGTCAACGGGTTGCGGCTTGTCGAGCATCAGGGTAATTTCAATACTTGGCTTCAAACGAACAATCTCTTGTAGTAATACTACAAGTAACGCAAAAACCGATCCCAACTAGTTCTATGACAAACGACACGGTGACTAAGATTCTAACGATCATTTGATACATTCTGAGATAAAATTTTCAGCCACCTTGAGCGCCCCAAACAGAGAAAATGCAAACTACCTTATCCGACCGCTAAAGGAGGAGTCAGTAGCTCCACTATGCGCGCATCTCGATGGAACCCGCCCAGGTCGATTTTTTCGCCCTCTGCGGCGATCGCCGGAACTTCAGAATTTTCGGGGCCTGGTGTCGCTCCCTATCGGAAGGCCGACAGGGCAGTTTTGAACTCACATGGAGTTTTTGCGTGTAATATTATGTTTGTAAATTTCAACCTTGGGCCATGCTTGCTAAATATAAACAGAAAGAAAGCATTGTGGCTTCGTGTGGCTTCCTTGTGACTTCGTGCTACAAACAGGTGGTTGTCTAATTTCCCTTTCCTAACCCTTCCGCCACCTTGCGGGGTTCCGCAGAACTGACTTGCATTACTTGTGTCCATGCGCTTCGAGTTGTCGATGAATTCGCCCTCGCGCTGCCAATTGCTAGCTTCCTGGTTAGCTCAATTGGTAGAGCGACCGCTCCAGAAATGCGTTGGTCCCGGGTTCGAACCCCGGACCAGGACGAATTTTTCGGCAACTAAGATGCTTTCTTTCTGAGAAATCCGTACGGATTTCCTTGTGGCTTCGTGCTACAAACAGGTGGTTGTCTAATTTCCCTTTCTTAACCCTTCCGCCACCTTGCGGGATTCCGCAGAACTGACTTGCATTAAATATAAACATGATTTCTATTCCACTTGTTTCCATTATTGTCAGTTCCGATTCACCAAATTTTAGGAGCTTGCTCGCCGAGCATCTTATGCTCGGGGCTTGTCCATCGCCGTAGCCGCTAGTTCTCATTGCTCCCGCTAGAGGCGCAGTTGTTACTCTGATTTCAAGAGTGCGATGACGATGACGCTGCCATCACTGCAGCGTCATCGTCATGTAGCACGGCGCGCCGATGGAAATTTCAACGATGACGAGATCGAGCCGGCGCCTGAAGTTACGGACCTCGCTGATCCTTTGCAGGCTGTCATCGCACTCAACGTCATGAGTCACACATGAGTAAGTTGTGTATATAGTGCATCAAATGTAAAATAATAAACACTGTGTATATAATGTGCATATAACTATAACAACGTGTCACGTCTTTATATGACAGTGGAGCAATCGCACGGAGGATTCACCGTTTACCCGATTATCTCCGAGCAAGCCCCTGTAACATCATTCACTTCGTGGATATGGTGGGGATTATTTTTCTTTGCCCACCACCCCCTTGCCCCCCCCCCCCCCGAGTGGTCCTGCGGCCCCCGTCATGTCGGCTTCGTGCAACTCGGACCCTCCGCCTCAAAAAGTTCCCGACCTCTCTGCTTCAAGTCGTCTAACGCTTTTCTAAACACGTCTAGGGGTTATGGCGCTCGACTGCGGAACCGAAGTTCGCGCTATCGAATACCAGCCTTGGTAGCCGCATTTCGATGCAGGCGCATGATTAGAGGCCCGCGTGCTCAGATTTAGGTGCACGTTAAAGGACACCAGATGATCAAAATTTCCAGAGCTCTCCACTGCGCCGTCCCTCATAATCATATTGGAGTTTCGGGATGTAAAACCAAAACAATTATTATATTATTACATTTTAACCCATATATATCGAGCTCGCAATAATTTTGAGGAAGAAGAAGAAGGAAAACTGGAATAAGTTCTGTATATCGGATAATTCGATATCCAGCTATTAATGAAGTTATCTTATTTGAGTTGCAAATTTTTGTGGGCTAGTTGGCTTCACGGCACTGCTTCCTGATAACATAAGGAAGACGCCTTCATGGCAACACTCGGCTTTTTTATATATATATATATTTTTTTCGCAGTCTGTAGTTATATGTAGGTGCGGGAAATGCATGAAAAAAATGTGGTTTCGATGTAAATAGCGCCTCATAATCTTCATACGCGGCTGCGCATACTCGACGGGCACCGGAAGCGTGTAGTCTGCCTTCACCCTAATGACGGCCTTGTCTTTCATTACCTTAATCAGCGTACGTCTTGGGATACCCAAGTTGGACTGTATTGATTATCACCAGCTTTGGGGAGGACGGCAGCTTCTTCTATTTTACGCTATGTACCGCGTGAACGAAACCAGCCGAGAAGGGGACGGCGACCTCGCACGACGGGCCGGCGGCGGAACGACGAGGAATTATGTTCGCGGAAGGTACGTGATGGCGTGCGGTCATTTCTACTCGCTCCACGCAACCAGGGTTGCCATTGGGTGGACATGAAAAGGCGAACTGCCGCCAAAAGTAGCCAAAGTAGCCATGTCATTTGATATTATCGCCGAATTTCTAGCCAAATAGAACAGAAGCGGTATTATCAACAGTCTTTACTATTGATGAATAAATAAAACTATTTTGAATAAGTAAAACCACAAGTTTAAAAAAAGAGCCATGGCGCCGACTGGAAATTTTCGTCGCCAACGGGGTCCAAAAGTAGCCAATCTGGCGCAAAGTAGCCACCAAAGGCAACCCTGGACGCAAAGTCCTTCTCATCACACCACTCGGTCTCCCAGATGTATGCAGGAAAGTCCTCTTTCGTGAGGAATAACCAGAAGTTTCTGAGAGAAAGCCAACATTCTGGGGCACTTGCCCTTGCCCGATGTTTGATATATACAAGTGGTCCGGCTGTTTTTATTCGATGTAGCCATATATTTTTTTCCTGTGCGTTGACGTTTAAGCATTGCTGTGATCGAAAATAGTTCGGCATAGAGAATAATTCGATTTACCCCAGATCGATATAGTCGGGTTCGACTGCATTATTATTTTTCTGAACACACACACCTCATGTCCGCAGTTAAAACTTCAGTTGAAGAAGCAGCGACAGCTTCGTGCAGCTCTACTAGTAGAGCACATGGTACTCCATGTCGTTTCCCTTTGAAAAAAGTCACAGTTTCTCCGCGAAGGCGAAGCAATGAATGCGATAGCAACAACTTGGGATTGCACGCGAAGAACACCAAGTAGATCGAAATTTGGAGCGCTCGGCTCAAGCGCAAAGGACGCATGAAAAGAACAAACACAGGACGAGCGCCAACTAACAACGTTCCCAGCTCGACACTTAACGCTCTGCTCAAACATAAAGGGCGCACGAAACATACGCACAGGTATACACAGGACGACCGCGAACTAACAAAGGTCACAGTTGTTACTTCACTGTGTTTGAACAGCGCGCTTCTTTCGGGAACGGGGCCTCTGCAGCGAGCGAATTGACCTTTGTGCGCTAGGTAACCTAAACGCGATCTTTCCGGCGAAAGTACACGACGTAAAACCGCCCCCATCCGCCATCCGAAGATAAGCGCGCGCGCAGGGCACTGGGCGGCTACGCCGCGATGGCAAAGGGTAGGCTGCAACGAGTGGCGCCCAGCGCGCACTTCGCGCCATCTCGCTGGTTAGCTGGTAAGGCAGAGAACACGCTGATATTCCCCTGAGATCGGCGTACCGCCAGCGGTGAATGGTGTATGTAAATAGCTCGCCGTTAGCACGTTAAATGACGTGTGCTTCTGTGGCCTAGCGGTCAGTGCCGCGCGCTGTGGAACGAGAGGTCGCCCGTTGGATTTCGCACGTTAGAAAATATTTTTCTGAATTATTTTTCTTGGCGGCTTTTATATTTATATATATACATATACGGGGCATGACGGCTACGGCAAAAAGCAGTCGAGAGTGTCCATATAATTGCTATCGAATAATAAGGATGTTGAGTGGTGAAGCCGCTTACGTGTACAGGACTAGCCGCACCACCAGTCAAAGGCGCTCGCCCAAGCCGCTCTTCCTTAAAAAAGCACAAAAGTGCCTTACTGGCTTGTTCGCCGACGAGCGGTGGAGACGATGTTCTAGCAGCACCTGCCCGGAAAGTTGCTGATCTTCAAGTTGCTGACGTGCTTTAGAAACTCTTTGTCTTTCCGAGGTATGCAATGGAGGACAGTGGCAAAACGAGTGCACGGTCGCTGTTTTTTTACGGCGCCACGCACATCACATGCCACGTTGTATAGTTCCTACCAACAAATGTCGTGTATGCCTTCGTGGAGACAACTCGACCAAGCCGACAAGAAGCCTAACCAAAGCTGAAAGAAAGTTCTCAGATACATCAACGAGGAAGACTGCGGCTGGGTAAGGGCGTGACCTAAGGCCGGACTGGTCTCCGTGACGCCGGGGAAGGGTTGAAGCGAGGCTCGCTACGGTAGGATAAGCTGTTGACGCCGCCCAGCGTTGCGTCACACCGCCAAATGGCCAGGTATCTAAAGCAGCCGTGACAGCCGTTGCGCAGTCCGCTACAGGAGTAACGGTTTCGGAGCACGCCATCGCGTCGGTGAGGTCACCTGCGCTGCAATCTGGCATGCGCTAGGTTCGCTGCAGTACTGTGAACGACAAAGAGAGGAGGTGGTAAAAGGTCAAAAAAAAAAAAAGAAAGACGAATAGAGAAAGATGACAACGGGTGTAAATCATGGCTAGCCACAATGTGTCACGACAGCCTGAAAGCTCCGTGAATCGAGTAAATATGCAATTAGGAAGCTTCTCGTTGCCTCGTAAACATCCAGGACTTTTTTTACAATTCAGCAAGCTGAAATGCAATGCCCGTGAGAGTCCAGAAAAAGCACTGCCGAAGGTCGTGGGATCTAATCCCGACCACGGCGGCCGCATTTTTGGCGGAGGCAAAATGATCCTGGCCCCTGTGCTTAGATTTAGGTGCACGTTGAAGAACCCGGGGTGGTGGAAGTTTCCGGAGCCCTCCACGATGGCGTCGATCATAATAATATCGAGGTTTTCGGGCGTAAAAGCCCAGCGATTATTATATTCCAATATTCTGCCAGCCGAAACCTCCCGTTTCCGGCGGTGTTCATACAACAAGTAACGATGAGGACGAAAAGACCCGGAAAGGTGACCGTTCTGTCGTCCCTGTTCGTTTTTCTCCCCTCATTTACGAACAATGTAAAGGTCAACCAACTAGCCGCACGCCCTAGTTAAGGTATTGCCGCTCTTGACCACTTATTAACAGTTAAAGCTGTGCTGCAGTTATAGTAACGCGTATTTTGTCCCGTGAAAATTGCACTAGTGCACATTACGTACAGTGAAACGTCTGGAGACTAAACACTCGAACATGGCTTTCCGGTGGCTACCCTATTAACGCGAAAGCGTTTCTTGTTTAGGTTGGCGAAAAAGCGCACCCGTCTGGCATCCGCAAGTGCCATGTCTGGAAAGCACGTGACCGCCCCCACCAAAACTAACGCCTGTCCCAACGACCACCGCAGCATGCAGTTGCAGCCGCGGCGTAGGTGACGGGAATCCTAGCGCAGGAAGGGAAGTCCTAACTCGATGGGGAGAAGGAAAACGCGTAGAAATAGTCGGCACACTGTATCGACGTCTACAACACGTGGCAGCCGACGTGGCATCCACAGAATAAGCACACCCTTCGGCGTAGAGTTGCAAATCCTTTCGTGTTTTCACCTCATGAGAATGTATTGAGAGATCCTCTCCAATTAGTTTCTGTTGGCAAAGTTACGCAACAGACGACTCCGGCTTATCAGGTGGGGAAACCCTGCTGGGTTTCCTACCGTTCCAATCATAATTTCCAAACCGTATCAAGCTCGGAATAGCATAACTTATGTTTACATTACAATTTCATTTCTCCTCCCCCCCTTTTTTTATAATCACCAGTACGGCGTTCTCGAGCCACTGCGTATTTTCTCCGAATAGAGAATTCTTACTAGAGAAGAAACAAGCTGCACAAAGTGTTTATATGAATCCCGGCTGCCTGGTTTTTTTCTCATAGGCCGAGATCCTGTAGCATGTATCGAACGCGCGTGGCGTGCGCAAAGCCCAGACCTGAAGCAACTGCATAATTTATCCACCTGCTCTCCTTGCTCTGCCCGGAACCACCAGAGCGGGAAATCAAAAGCGCGGATATACACCTCTACACTTTCTTCCACCGCCGTTTCTCAGGCATTTTCATTATTTAGGAAGACTCCACGAGCCCGGTATCACCTCTTACTCTTGGCTACCACGAAGTTTGGGCCTTCTCTTCGCATAACAGGAAACGACTTTTCTTACATACACTCGCTTTCATGCTCGACACTTGTCGCCTTCTATTCTACTGTTTCGGATCATGCAGTTTTTGGTTTGTTGTTGTACCACTCTTTTATAGAGAACGCGGGTCTTCATCATAAGTTTGTTTTTAGCTACCAAGCAATTCTTGCTACCAGACAATCCTTTACCCATTCGCATTTTGTGGCGCCAGGCTTCCGCCATAATTCTTGTGGGAGTGTTAGCTCGATGCTTGAAAGCGCTGCCGTTGGTCGCGAAAAAAGAATACCACTTTGTGTGGGTACGTGTGTGGCATGTACATGAGAGACAGATCGAACGCATTTTAAAACTTCCCCAGGCAAGGAGCCTATCGGATTGCGGAGTGTAAGCAGTTTGGCAAAAGAGCAACTCTGTTAAGTAGCTCAAGTGCTTAACTCCGGTACATGGCGTCATAGGCAAAGCTATATGTCTTTGTTAATGAAATTTTAATGAACCACTTGCATTTGAAAGAAAGAATTGAACTTTGTATTGGAACCAGGAGCGTGGTCTCTTTACCGAGAG
>JALIZH010031750.1:0-16662 GCA_030522465.1 Rhipicephalus appendiculatus
CACCGCGCAAGGCTGCTTACCATTCTTTGTGATAGACACAGCATATTTACAAACGTCATGTAACAATGTATGAGTTATGATGTGGTTGACTTTTCATCAACGGTATAGCAAAGACCACGCATTTAAAAAACACTTTCCCATCTGAATTCATTTCCGAGTGTGCAACAGCGGCCATAGCTAAAACAAACCCTTGTCGTCACAAGTTTGGCGGTTCGGCGCAATGTCGATGGGTCCCGAACAAAAAATCGCTCGCCGCCGCGAACGAAGCGAATGATTCCATCGTGTTGGTCTATTACCGCTGGAAGAAATCGACTTCTTATATATATATATATATATATATATATATATATATATATATATATATATATATATATATATATATATATATATATAAAGGAAAGAATTGTAAACTTAAGGGCTCGTTTGCTTTGTTAAACACAGTATTAATGAGAAACTAACAGACAAAGATGCCAAGGGAAAGTATAGGGGGAAGCTATTAGAAGTAATTGTAATGTAAATGTGAAGAAAGGAAAGTGGACTAAAAGATAACTCTTGCCACCGGCAGGGACCGAACCTGCGACCTTCCCGAATAACAGCGTCCGATGCTCGACCACCACTGAGCTACGGTGGCGGTCATCCCTCTGTATCCACTTTATAGGGAGTATATATGTACTTAAACGTGGGAGCGTCAGTCAGCGCCGCCTGTTGCCATTACGGCGAGTGTGCAACACTCTTTTTTTGCCTGTAGGGCGTCACGTAGTACGTGATCTTATTACGATCGGGCAACTGACTAATAATCCCCTCGCATACCGCCTTAAGGCACCAAGTCTGCCAGAACGAGACCCTCGTAATGAATGAAGGAAAAATTGTAAACTTAAGGGGCTCGTTTGCTTTGTTAAACACGGTATTAATGAGAACTAACAGACAAAGATGCCAAAGGAAAGTATAGGGGAAGCTATTAAAGTAATAATGTAAATGTGAAGAAAGGAAAGTCGACGAAAAAGATAACTTTGCCACCGGCAGGGACCGAACCTGCGACCTTCGAATAACGCGTCCGATGCTCTACCACTGAGCTACGGTGGCGGTCATCCCTCTGTCCACTTTATAGGGTATATATGTGCACTTAAACGTGGGGAGCGTCAGTCAGCGCCGCCTGTTGCCATTACGGCGAGTGTGGAACACTCTTTTTGCCTGTAGGCGTCACGTAGTACGTGATCTTATTACGCCACCGTAGCTCAGTGGTAGAGCATCGGACGCGTTATTCGAAGGTCGCAGGTTCGGTCCCTGCCGGTGGTAAGTTATCTTTTTCTGTCCACTTTCCTTTCTTCACATTTACATACAATTACTTCTAATAGCTTCCCCTATACTTTCCTTGGCATCTTTGTCTGTTAGTTCTCATTAATACTGTGTTTAACAAAGCAAACTGAGCCCTTAAGTTTACGATTCTTTCCTTCATTCATTACGAGGGTCTCGTTCTGGCAGACTTGGTGCCTTAAGGCGGTATGCGAGGGATTATTAGTCAGCTGCCGCCTGATCGTGATAAGATCACCGTACTACGTGACGCCTACAGGCAAAAAAGAGTGTTCCACACTCGCTGTGTAATGGCAACAGGCGGCGCTGACTGACGCTCCCACGTTTAAGTACACATATATACCCTATAGGAAACCAGCCCCGCCCAGATGGCGCTTCGAAAACGCACACACGTGGCGCCCCCTAAACGAGTTGGCTGAAAAAGCCCTAGTAGGACAAGGCCTCTGGGCCACGTCTAAGCAGTCTAAGCGCATACGGAACGTTGCACGACATGTTATCGGCTCTGGCTGCTTTTTGTGCCGCGTGCGTTTTTTCTGCGAAATTTACAGCACAGAACATCGAGTTTATGCGCATTGTCGAAGGCAACAGATCGGGAGCTGCGACTGGAGAGCGAACGAGCAGTGATGCCACCGGTTTTCTTGCAGTACGGCTTCCGCAGTGTCGTGTTCGCGGAAGGGTGCTTTCTCGACAGTGCGCTGCCGAAAGGACGTAAGCTCTGCACGGTAAACTATGTTTACTCTGTCGAGGAAACTGTGTGTGGTATCAACTCGCATTCCCAAACTTCAGCCAAATGCCACTCGCAAGTCGAACAAGCATCGTACGACGGGAAAGTACAGGTAAGTGTTTGTTGGAATTGCGCATGCAAAAGCTCGACCCATTCGGCTGTCTGCACGTTATGTTGCCGCTTTAAATGATGATTATCTCAACATAACTGAGGATCCGTTCGGCTATGGCAGCTCATTTGAGCGATTATATCACTTATGTTATCGGCAGCTACAGCTTTCGCGTCGTGTTAACACGCAGGTGAGATGCCGTTTCTTTTCGCGCTTTTTGTTTTCGATGTTTTGAACAGTGCTTAGAGCAGAACACTCGTGCATAATCGGTAGTTAAAGTTTTTGTAGTTCGTCAACTCACAGGTGAGAGTCTCTTTCGTATCGCGCATTTCTTCGCGGTGTTACGAACAGTGTATGAGTACTAAAAGCAGATCAGTCTTACACAACCAGTAGTTACAGCTCTCGTAGCGTGTTAACGCGCAGGTAAGAAGCCGTTTTTGTTTCGCGATTTTATTTGCGGTGTTTTGAACAGTATCCTCCTAATCAATCTTCATTTCACTTTCTTTGTAGATGACAGCGAAGCGCAGCGAGGTGTCCGCGTGAACCTGCACTTGCAAGGCCGGCGTGAGTGGAAATGCACACACGTTGCAGCGGTCGTACTTTGGGTAAACGATGCCGACTCGCCGTCGTCAACAGAATGATTACAAGCTTGGGGTCAGCCGTCATCTAAACCTGACACGTCAGTAAAGGAGCCCGTTGAGGAACTTTTTTGGAGGTAGGCATAAGAGGTATCCGAGCCATGTGTTCATAAGATACTGTGTGCGCGAAAAGTGAATTGCTTTTGCCCACGCGATTTTTTCAGTATTTTTCTTCTTGCTTGCATGTTTAGAACTGTGTACGTGGCAATTTATTGAAATGAAATGCGCGATTCTCAACGCGATTCTACATACCTAAGCTGTTACGTGCTTGCCAAGCAAAAGTTTTGTTGTGTTTTACAGATCCAGCGTTATTACCGCTCTTTCTCGTACAGGCCTCGACGGGAATGATTAAAAGATTATGTTTGGGTGGTATCATTCTTCTGTGTGGCACTTGTACATGCAACAGTACCTTCGGTCCCAGCGTTTTTTTTTTTTGGGGCGCCGATCCCCGCAGTCAACCGCGGTACTGATCGCCGTCCTACTACCCGTATTGCAACAGGGCCGCCAGGGCGGCGCTACGTGTCAACACAAACTCCAGCGCTGGAAGCCTATAAAGTGGACAGAGGGATGACCGCCACCGTAGCTCAGTGGTAGAGCATCGGACACGTTATTCGAAGGTCGCAGGTTCGGTCTTCCCGCCGGTGGCAAGTTATCTTTTTCGTCCACTTTCCTTTCTTCACATTTACATTACAATTACTTCTAATAGCTTCCCCTATACTTTCCTTGGCATCTTTGTCTGTTAGTTCTCATATATATTGTGAGCATTATTCATGCGCTTCATCTTTCCACCTGTGAAATACACATCATCATCGCTTGTGTCTGAGCAGCGGGGCTCAGGCTCGAGTGCGAATAAAGAAGAGTCTTGCGGCTTGAACGGCGTCTCACAAGTGGTGGACTGTGCTGTCCGGTTCCCCCAGTCCTCCGGGGGCTCCACCGGTCACTGTACGCCTTCTACTCCAATACATCTCCCCCTGGAGCTCCGTTCAGGTCGCCGTTTGCACCAACAGCACTCGGCAATGTCGCAAGACGAGCCGAGTTAGAGCCAAGACAGCTCTAACGCTGGACCATCCACAACGCCTGCCTCGACGGGGACCCCTTCCTGCTTGGTCACCACACCTCAGAAAGATCCACCGGTGTTCGCTGGCCTTCGTGGAGACGACGTTGAAGACTGGTTGCACGAGTATGACCGCGTGGGTGCCCTTAACCACTGGGACGACGCTGCAAAGCTTACTCGCGTCGCCTTCTACCCTGACCGGGGTAGCCAAGACCTGGTTTTTCAATCACGAGCTGGAGTTCCCTTGATTGGACCTCATTTAAGCGCCAGCTACGACAGATCTTCGCCAACCCTTCAATCCGCTCAGACATCACGAAAAAGAAGTTAGGAGAGCGTGTCCAGCTAAACGGCGAGTCATACACTTCTTACATAGAAGATGTCCTCGCCCTATGTCGTCGCGTGAACAGCTCAATGACGGAGACTGAAAGGGTGCGCCACCTGCTCAAAGGCATTGGTGCTGCAGCATTCAACGCCCTTGCAGTGCAGAACCCCACTACAGTATCGGAAATCGTCGCCACGTGTCAGCGCCTTGATGAGCTCCATCTGCTCCGTTTGCCTCCTGACACATCCCATCTGGAGCGCAACCAATGACAGCGACCTACGCGCGTTGATTCGTTCCATCATACGGGAGGAACTTCAAGCACAAGCTGTGTCTTGCCCACTTGAGCTCCGCACGACGTCTCCTGGCAGCAATCTCCGCAACATCATCAGAGAGGAACTTGTTACCATCAGGTGTGCGGAAGTTCTGTGGCCTGACCCTGCGCCGGCACCAACGTATGCTCAGGTTGCGGCCCTAGCGCCTGCTCAACAAACACCATCCCATGCCCCCGCAATCCATGGTTCACCGAAACCTCTGTCTCCAGGAATGCCGCTTCCGCCTCCCAACGCCTGGCGCCCACCCCGACCAGTCTGCTATTATTGTGGAGTACGTGGCCATATTTCCCGGTTTTGCCGACGCCGTCAACAGGATGAAAGACGAGGTTACGATTTCTATGAAAGAGACGAGCTTCTTGGTCCGGTTCCTCAACACAATCGCCCCTACCGACGTTATGAACGCCGCTCACCATCTCTACAGAGCCTCGACGGAGCCGGTGCTTCCCGTTTCCCGCGTCCCCGCTCTCCGTCACCGATGCGCCGCTCTTCTTCTTCCCTTCGACCAGCTACTTCGACCCCAGGCCATCGCCCGGAAAACTAAATAGTGCAGCTTCGGGAGGGAAAGCTGCACCTTTTGGGCTTAGTCAAACTCCTCCGCAGCGGCCCTCAAATGTACTGCTCGTTTGTGTTGAAGGTATATGGACTGAGGCATTAGTGGACACAGGTGCAGCGCTTTCCGTCATTAGTACTGAATTGTGTTCTCGTTTGCGAAAAGTGAAAACGCCGTATACCGGACCTCCTCTACGTTGTGCCAATGCAGTTCCTGTTCCACCCATTGGTGTGTGCACAGCGCGAGTTTTTATTGACGGCATTCTCCATCACATTCAGTTTCTCGTGTTATCTTCATGCACACACGCACTTATTTTAGGATGGGACTTTCTGTCTTCAGCGTCGGCCGTGATATCTTGCCATCAGCGAGTCCTTCATATGACGGACACAGACTTTTCATCAGCAGACGACGCTGGCCGACTGCGTTTCGTCACGGCGACCGATTGTGCCATTCCACCCGGCCACGAGAATATCCTGACGTTGACGTCCGATAGCATCGGTAATGGTGATGTGCTTCTCGCTCCCGTGCGATCGCTGGATATCCGGTGGGATTGTAATTGCGCCTAGCTTGGTCAGGTTTTATGAAAGCAGAGCATTGGTTACTGCACGTAACCCTACATCTTCGCCACTCGTTCTGCCCCAAGGTACCATTGTGGCCTGCTTCGCTGACAAAGAACCTCTTGCCCTGATGCCTCTTCACGCAGATGCACCACTGTCGCCTGCTGCTAACGCGGACCATACGGCGACAACAGCTTTAAGTGCCACGATCAATCCTGATCTCACTGCGGCGCAAAAAAGAAGATCTCTTGGCACTACTTCGCAAACACAGTGCTTCTTTTGACATCCACTCCAAGATTCTGGGCCGTACTTCCGTCGCAGTGCATCACATTGAAACCGAGGGCAATTCGATCGTTCGCCGCCGACCATACCGTGTATCTGCCGACGAGCGCAAGATCATCGAGGACAATGTCGCGGACATGCTGAAACGCGACATCATTAGGCCATCGTCAAGTTCCTGGCCGTCGCCTGTTGTGCTGGTCCGAAAGAAGGACGGCTCAGTACGATTTTGCGTCGATTATCGAGCACTCAATAAGATCACGCGCAAGGATGTATATCCGATGCCGCGAATTGACGATGCTCTTGACTCACTCCAGGGCGCTGAATATTTCTCAAGTCTCGATCTACGATCAGGCTATTGGCAAATACCTATGCATGAAGCGGACAAGGACAAGACGGCCTTTGCAACACCCGATGGCCTCTATGAGTTCAATGTGATGCCCTTCGGGTTATGCAACGCTCCAGCAACATGTGAGCGTATGATAGACACAGTTCTTCGCGGCCTTAAGTGGAAAACCTGCTTATGCTATCTGGACGACATCGTTATTTTTTCTTCCACTTTCCATCAGCATCTTCAGCGGCTGGACGAAGTTTTGACATGCATTTCCAACGCTGGGCTTCAACTCAATACGAAAAAATGTCATTTCGCCAGAAAGAGCATCATAGTGTTGGGCCACCATGTTAGTAAAGATGGCGTACGACCGGATCCTGACAAGGTGATTGCTGTGACGCGCTTCCCTCGCCCCGAAAACCAAAAGCAATTACGCAGTTTCCTGGGCCTCGCGTCTTATTTTCGGCGCTTCATCCGCGATTTCGCCTCCATCGCATCACCGCTGCACAGGCTGCTGACGTCGGGTACAGCCTTCACATGGACATATGATTGCGACGTCGCTTTTGCTACCCTCAAGGCCGCACTGACATCTGACCCCGTCCTCTGTCACTTCGATGAGCATGCCCCTACTTGTCTGCACACCGACGCTAGCGGCCATGGCATCGGTGCCGTTCTCCTACAGCGGGATACAAGTGGTCGTGAGAGAGTCGTCGCCTACGCCAGCCGCGCACTTACGAATGCCGAGCAAAACTACTCGATCACAGAACAGGAATGCCTGGCTGTAATTTGGGCCATACAAAAGTTCCGCCCATATCTTTACGGACGCCATTTTACTGTAATTACGGACCACCACGCGTTGTGCTGGTTGTCGTCGCTGAAGAATTTGTCCGGACGCCTTGGCCGCTGGGTGCTCCGACTCCAAGAATATACATTTGACGTTGTTTACAAATCTGGAAAGAAACACCAAGACGCCGACGCCCTCTCTCGTTGCCCTCTCCCACTACCATCTACTACGAGCAAGCCTCCTCATTGCTCATCCCATGACGATGAGGCTACGTGTTCACTAACATTGTCGGAAATGGTGGTTGCTGGCCCGGTGTCGTCCAATCGCTACACTCAGTTGGCCTCTTGTCAAAAGCAAGATCCATACTGCTGTCGCATGGTTCAACGCCTCTGCGGAAAATCTACCCCACCTAATTCCAGGTTGCGCCGACAACTCCGGCAATTCATGATTGAAAACAACGTGCTGCATCGATACATTTACAATGATGACGGACATCGGTGGGTTCCCGTTCTTCCACGTTCGCTTCGTGAGCAGGTCCTTGAGGCCTTTCACGACGACCCATCTGCCGGCCACTTGGGATTTGACAAAACATACAGCCGCATTAGGAGCCGCTTCTTCTGGCCTGGCCTCTCCACCTCTGTCGCTAGGTACGTTTCGTCTTGCGCACAATGTCAACGGCGCAAGCGGCCGACTTCACCTCCTGCTGGCTTGTTACAACCAATCCCATGTCCCGAGGAACCTTTTGCCATTGTGGGAATGGACCTAGTCGGACCTCTCCCCGTAACGTCCGCGGGATATCGATGGATCGTGACGGCGGTTGACCACCTCACGCGGTACGCGGAGACCGCTCCTCTACGCTCTAGTTCTGCCTCTGACGTGGCCACTTTCTTTCTCGAAGCCATTGTCTTGCGCCATGGTGCGCCCCGCGTCCTTATAAGTGACCGCGGCAAGACTTTTTCTGTCCGCAGTAATTGACGAAATGCTCAAAACTTGCGGTACGATTCACAAGACAACGTCAGCGTACCACCCTCAAACTAATGGCATTACAGAGCGATTCCATCGCACACTAATTGATATGATAGCCATGTATATTGGGCCAGCTCATGACAACTGGGACAAAATCTTACCATTTGTCACGTTTGCTCACAATACCGCTGTCCAGCGTACTACTGGGTACTCACCCTTCTACCTCGTTTATGGCCGTTCGGCATCATTCACGATTGACGCGTCATTCTTACTCACTCCTACCGATAATTCTCCGACTACACCCGAACAGTTTGTCTCCAGACTTCGAAAATGTCGGCAGCTTGCTCGGCTCGGTACAGAGGCCAGTCAACACGATCGCAAGCAGCGCTACGACATCTCTCATCGTGACGTCTCTTTCCGCCCTGGTGACGAAGTGCTCCTTTGGACGCCTATTCGTGTACCCGGATTGTGTGAGAAGTTCCAGTCGCGATTCCTTGGACCTTACATAATTAAGGAGCAAACATCCCCTGTTAACTATCGCGTCACTCCCGTAGATGTTTCTCCTGACCGTCGCTGCCGTGGTACAGAGATAGTCCACGTTTCGCGCCTGAAGCCCTTTGTTCGACGTCTCTCCCCGGTCTAAGCCGCGCGCGGCCAGGGCTGGCCGCTTCGGCGTGCGGGGGAAATTAGTGAGCATTATTCGTGCGCTTCATCTTTCCACCTGTAAATACATATCATCATCGCTTGTGTCTGAGCAGCGGGGCTCAGGCTCGAGTGCGAATAAAGAAGAGTCTTGCGGCTTGAACGGTGTCTCACAATATATATATATATATATATATATATATATATATATATATATATATATATATATATATATATTTTTTTTTTAGGGGCGAAGCTCCTTATGCCGTGGGTCGCGCGTCCCATGTTTGTAGTAGTAGCCACCTGCGTGATGACGATGACGATCGCGATGCCATACAACACATGGCATCGGGTCGTGCGTCCCTTGTAGTTTGTAGTACGTAGTAGCCACCTGCGTAACCAGCAGTATCTCCCTGTGTGATTACGATGACGCTGCCATCACGGCACACCACATGGAATGTACCCACTATGCATCATAACGATGACGCTGATGACGATGACGATCGCGATGCCATACAACACATGGCATCGCGCTATGGTCTCACATGCATATCGTTTGACCACATGCAACCAACCACCATCACGTCTTTGATGATGTACCTCCGGAGCTTCGCCCACGCATCATCATTCACTCCGCGGATATGCTGTGATTTTTAGGGGCGAAGCTCCTTATCCCGTGGGTCGTGCGTCCCATGTTTGTAGTAGTAGCCACCTGCTGATGACGATGACGATCGTGATGCCATACAACACGTCAGCGTGTTGTATGGCAGCGTGCCATACAACACGCCAGCGTGCCATACAACACATCAGCGTCATAACAATGACGATGACGATCGCGATGCCACCACATGGAATGTACCCACTATGCGTCATAACGGTGACGCTGATGACGATGACGATCGCGATGCCATACAACACATGGCATCGCGATATGGTCTCACATGCATATCGTTTGACCGCATGCAACCAACCACCATCACGTCTTTGATGATGTACCTCCGGAGCTTCGCCCACTCATCATCATTCACTCCGCGGATTTGCTGTGATTTATTTATTTTTTTTTTTGCTGCAAGCTAATTCGCCGCCTGAGATCCTGAGGTGGGCGGTTGAGCGGTGCAGCGAGTCAGATTCCGAGACCGCGAGTCTTTTTAGGGGCGAAGCTCCTTAGAGTGTGGGCCTGTCCCTCCTCTGTAGTAGTAGTAGTAGTAGTAGTAGTAGTAGTAGTAGTAGTAGTAGTAGTAGTAGTAGGTAGGTAGGTAGCCACGTATAGTGGAATGTACCCACTCCACGTGATAAAGATGACGATGACCCCTGATGACCGTTCCAGTATAGTCGAATGTACCCACTACACGTGATAACAATGACGATGACGCTGATGGCCATGAAGTATAAGCGCGTTCCAGACCACGCATTCTCTTTCTGCCATGGATGAAAACGATCGTGAACGCGCTCTCGCCCTCGAAATGCAAAACGGCGACGCCGACAACAAACATTCCCCTGAGCTTAACGTCATATATGAGGAAAACGAAATCAGGGGGAACCCCCTCCTTGTGGTCCGTAGAGCTCTTGAACAAAATCATCATCTACCCCATATGTAAATAATAAAACATTGTGTATATACTTTATCAATATTTAAATAATGAAACATCGTGTATATACTGTATGTATAATCACACCACACCCCCGCGTTTGTGTGTCGATCAGGTCTTTGTATGATGATCGAGTGGGCAAAATTTACGGGGATAAACGGTTTACCAGATTACCTCCGGAGCTTCGCCCACTCATCATCATTCACTTCGTGGATATGGCGTGATTTTTAGGGGCGAAGCTCCTTAGCCTGTCGGTCGTGCGTCCCTTGTATGTAGTAGCCACCTGCTGATGACGATGACGATCGCGATCGCGATCGTCACCCCCCACTATGCGATCGCGATCGCGATCGCATAGTGGGTACATGGAATGTACCCACTATGCGTCATAACGATGACGCTGATGACGATGACGATCGCGATGCCATACAACACATGGCATCGCGATATAGTCTCACATGCATATCGTTTGACCACATGCAACCAACCACCATCACGTCTTCGATGATGTACCTCCGGAGCTTCGCCCACGCTCATCATTCACTCCGTGGATATGCTGTCATTTTTTTTCCTTTCTTTTTTTTTTTTTTTTTTTTGTTGCTGCCTGCACAGGCGTTTCCCGATCAGCTGCCCTGCTTTGTTGTGTACATCTAGCCATACAAGGCGTATACCCACTCGATGCTGAATGTAAAAGTAAAAGGCTGTGTTTTTACAGCGAAGACTGCCACGAGATAACAGCCGACTTTGGTGCCGTATGGATGTCTGCCACCACTGCCGCCGCCGGTGTCACCCCTATCGCGCACAATGAGGAAAAGTTATTAAAAAAATTGGGGGGACCCTTAAGCTTCGCCTTTAAGAGTTGGACGCGATAGCAATATCCCGTCCCTAGTGCCTACTTCAATCACTTAGTGCATACTCTGTAATGGGTAGTATGCTTTAAACCAGGAGCAATTATGCGCGCAAATGTGGGAAATGTTTTCGAACTTGCAATGCACGCACTACGTGGTGTTAAGGGAATACGCGCTGTAAGGTGTGTGCCGTTTGTAATGGGTGGCTGGCTTTAAACTATGAAATCGTTATGATAGTCACATATTCTGACACCCGATGGCAATGTACGCTTGTACCACGCAATATTCCTGGGATATTACATGCTATATTGCGACTCCTATATAAAGGACGCTAGCGTTTGCGAAGCATGCAAGTTATTTTCACTGCATTTCCAAGCAGAGGAAGTTATTTTCACAGTATTTCCAACCAGAGGCATGGCTGTGTGGTAGAACACCTGCTTGCCACGCAGGCGACCCGGGTTCGATCCTCACTCGGACCCGAAAAATTTTATGATTTATTTTATTTGCATCTTTCTCGATTTTTCGGTCACGGACAAGATGATGATTTTTCGCTCACAACCAACGACGCCGACACCGACACCGACGCCGACGCCGGAATTTCTGCGAAACGAGCTCTTTAACGCTATCGCGTTAATAATCGCGTAACATTTCCAACCCGACACTCTGCAGGGCGATTGGGTATTTTTTTTACCTCAGAGACACTCCAGTGCTTGAAACTCCTTCGCAAAAGACCCTATACAGTCGTCATATCGGGCAAGGAATCGCGTTAACACTTGTAATATAGCCTAGTAGAGGAGTGAAACAACAACCAGGCGTCGCACAATACGAATTGCATTAACGAGTGGGTGGTTTCAAGCTTCTCACCCATTACAAAGGGCTCAGAAATAAACCTCCATCGTCACTAGCCACAGAATAAACGAAATGCCTTTCAGATGTGTAGCGGGTACCTTGCTTCTTCGTAGATTGATGAATAAGGCATAGTGGTCATTTTTGCGAATTTGCATACTTATGAATTACAGCGTAGTGGGCACCTCGGAACTGTAATTGAGGTAATCACCCGAGAAGCCTTCCCAACACGCTCCAGAAAAGCTCGCTCCTCAAGCTTTCGCTGCGACATGTGCTGCTTGTTCCGTGCAGGCGTGGCGTTGTCTTTGCCTGGAAGTCGACTCTCTCTCAGCTTCTTTTTATGGCTTCTTCCAGAATGGATGCTCAAGCAGACCATTCTGCAGCTGCGTTAAACGAAAAATGGCAAACGCGCCCTTTGTTACTCGAGCACAAATCATCGTGAATATCGCCTACTGTAGCAACGAAAAAAATAGCGCGATTATTATGCGTTGTGGTTACCTATAAGGACGTTACCCACAACACAATCCCAGTACGCAGTCTACGCGTTGGTGGACAACAGTAATATAGAATGCAAACATCAGATGCTGATCCTTGCTTTACTCATGAATCCCCGCTTTATCTCCTGAATGCAGAGTTGGCAGTAATGCAAATACACCAATGAAATTATAGTAATTAATTATCCTTAGGCTGCAGTGAGTAATATGATGAAGCAATTCTGTGGTCTCGCAATTTGGTAGCGTACTGAATTACTTGAAGCGAGCGATTTAAAGAAAATTACTCATTACTTTCTCTATTACTTTTTACTGAAATATACCATCGCCGCTTCCTTTATGGTACCGGAAATTCACCAGTAAAGGAAATAAATGTAACAAAGAAAGGCCAATCTCTCAGGCAATGTATATGTGTGGCAATTAAAGTGTACATCAGTTAGCGCACGAATGACGGCTTTGTGTTAATTGTAAAGTATCTACACCACTTTCCAAAATTAATAGTAATGTCATTTCATTAATTTCGGCCACAAGTGTTTGTACTGTAGTTTTATTACGTTTTTTTATCAGTAAAAAAAATAATAGCAATATAACTTAATTGCCGTTTAGGAGTAATTTTGCCAGCTCTTGCGGATCGGTAGCCGCGGTGAACGATCTGTAGTCGGGTACAACTTTAGAAGACAGGAGAGGCCCCGCCCCAATGACCGAAGCGCAGCAGCCAATTGCCTCCGTGACTAAAGAAATAGTCCCGCTCAAAAAATTGTGACTGCTTCTAAAACGCGTATTTATCGTTATAAATAAGATTTGTGTATCTTGACGAGTGTTTTGGTAAAACTGCATGATGGAAATGCTACAGCACATGCCGGATTGCGAGCAAAAAAATTGGCCGCGTATCTGCGTGCTTCGCTGCAAATGTCGTCGAAAGACGATAGTCTTGTGCCGACTGCACTGCATGAGCGGCATGAGTACCACAATTTAATAGCCGGGCTAGCCGCTGGGCTCGTTTTTCGGATGTTTTCCGGGCGCGCTTAGACGGACGCCGGCGTTTCTCCGCTGAAATTTGGTCGTCGGTCTTTTCTCTGCGTTCTCTGATCATGTCTTGTAGAGTGGGTCGTATTTCATCAAGCGGCCATATATGTTTTGCCTTGCCTGAGACAGCGCTCTTCTACGATGAATCAGCCGCATCTGGCTGGCATTGATAAAACAGAAGAGGACGCCATCTACAGCGCTACCGGGGAACATCGGCTTGTGTTGAACAATGCTGCTGCCAGGTGGCAGCACCACAGCCAGCCACAGCATCGAAGTTAAATCACTGGGCGGAGACTTGTTTTGTACACAGCAGCGCCGCGTAATAAACACTAGGATCTTTATAATTACGTATCTATAGATTTTGTTTTAAAGGAACACTGTGAATAGTACTAAGGTATTGATGTTGTGCCTCAGGTATGCGTAATATTTGATTTTTAATTGCCCACGCTCACCCGTATGAACACATGCTTCTTGGTCATGATTGGAGGTCGTAAGGCAGGGGGTTAAAGTTTGGCCAACTAGCTCAATCGTGTGACGTGCCGACAAACAGACAAACAGACAGACAGACAGACCAAAATTTCTCCGTTTAGGTATCCCAAGAAAGACTATCGTCTTTAAAATAACTCCGTGCCTTCAACAACGCTGCGCGTCGTCTGCTACGGAGCAAGAGACGGCACCGGGCGTGTAATTATAAAGCAGTCGCTGGACTCATATATACGTTTTGTGTGTTTGCACAATCTTAATTTTTTTTCAATGTGATAAGCTTTTTCCTTTTTTTTCTTTTTTGCGGTTGAGAAATTGCAATCTCGTGAGCTCGTGCGTTCGAGCTGTCTGGCATTGAGCCACTCAACGAGGTATAGCGGCTTCTTTTTAACGAAAGAATAGCCCTTATTAGGGCTACCAAATTTTTGCCGGTGGGTTCGCAACAGCCAACCATCCACTGCGTGACCTCTCAAATAAATAAGCAGTTTCATTTATGGCGTATTCCTTATAATAGAAGATCAGTTTTGATAAGCAACGTCCTGCACACATCGCGCTCGATTTAGGAAGTGGCATAGAAACACATTTCAACGCTGGCATATCTGAATTTAAACACTATTGATAACCCTGATTATCGTTGGCGAGATCAAAATGCTCATTCGGGCCACTAGACGCTCGGCTATCTTATCACACTTCTGCCAACGATCGGTCGTTTGCGCGCTGAGCTGGCAGCAACGATGGCAGCGTGGTCTCCGTCGGCGGGGTCACCAGCCGTCCGGCTCATGACGTCACCTGAAGTGCGCGCCTATTGGTGGAGGCTCGTGTGCATCCGCATTTGAGGGGGAAATTCCGCTGCCTTCTAAAGTTGTGCCCGACTATAGATTTATGTTTAGGGTGAACGTATATTCTGGCAGATACATTGCGTTTTGGGATTTTTCAGATGGCAATAACGTGAGTTTAAACAACATTAAAGCACTCAATGCGGCGCCCGTCAGTGGCACGAGACAGATGCCTGCACACGAACATTGTCATGAGCGTAGCTTATAGAAGGCTTGCACTAACGTCGCTGAAACATCTACTTTGGAGCACCAACATGGTGAGACGCGAAATTTGCGGTGTCACGTTGGTGTTATCAATATATCGCGGGCAGATTCCTTGGTTATTCATGCACAGAGGTCTAATAACATCACAGTGACGTCGTTATCACATTGAAGCATGTTAATCACCGCGTCATTATACTGCCTCGACATAATCGAAGCCGCCATGTTGAAAGCATGTTTTGCGCCCATGACACCGCGTGAAAGCTATCAATATATCATTGCGCACTTTTGCTTACCGTACTGCAGCAATAGCGTGTTCTAAAGCTTTTAGTCTAGAGTGACAAGATGAATGAACACGTATCGATTGGTCAATACCTGCGGAAAAGTTTGCTTACTTGCACTGAACATCATTGTCCTGCGAGTAGCGTTCGCGGGCGGACGTGTCCTACCTTGGGTAGCCGCCCTAGTGCAAGGACCACTCAAGCCACCCTCTTTTCTATTGAAGCTTGTTATGACGCACATGTTTCGGTGGCAGTGTCGTACGCGAAAAAACCCGTGGCCGGCGAGCGTACAGAAATGCAGCCCACGAAAGTGCACCGGGCGCAAGCGTATTCGTATGCGCCGTTTTCCAAGGATTGATGCTCTCTGTGTCCTGGGTTTGTCCTATATCAGACGTTTCTGATACGACAATGTGATCCGTTATCAAGGTCACTTGTCATTTCATTGTTGTCACGTTTCACTATCAGTTATTAAGGCGAAAGCCTTTAATGTCTCATGCTCACGTCCGTCCGGCGTCCGTCCGTCCACCCGTGTCCGTCCATCCGTTCGTGTCCCCGTCTGCCCCTGGCATCTCAACGTCTCGCCCACCAGCCGCCGCTCTATCGTCGTCGCCAGCCAGCCCACGACAACTCGACCAGTCAAGCATCCGTATGTTGGTCAGACTGAACTCGGGTTCTTCTCCGCTCGGCCGCTCAGCCGCGTTAGAGCTAGACTATCTAGTTTAGATCATTGAACTTACGTTTTGGTTGTAATTAAGAGTGGTTTACCGTGGGCAGTGAACTTTTAACTAAGTGTAATTTTGTGTACATATATAGTTTTCACTTTAATTCTTGATTAAATGTTTCGTGTGTTGGTTTGTTAAAGCACCGGCTTTGTCAATAAGACTCTCAGTGGCTCAGCCATAGAGAGCCGTTACGAACCAAAAGAAGAATTTGCATCACAACACCCAAGGTGCACGTCTGCTTCTTCAAGACTTCTCGTAGAAGTTTCGTAGCTTTTAAGGCGAAAGCCTTTAATGTCTCATGCTCACGTCCGTCCGTGTCTGTCCGTCCATCCGTGTGTCCGTCTGTCCGACCGTCCGTCCGTCTCCATCCGTCCGTCCATCCGTCCGTCCATCCGTCCGTCCATCCGTCCGTCCATCCGTTTGTTTCTGTCCGTCCGTCCACCCGTGTCAGTCCGTCCATCCGTCCGTGTCCCTCCGTCCATGTGTCCGTCCGTCCGTCCGTATGTCTGTCCGTCCATGTGTCCCTCTGTCCGTCCGTCATTTCGTGTACGTCCATCTGTCCGTCCGACAAAACAAAAAAGACATGGCATAGTCAGTCTAATGGCCACAAGCTTTTGCCGAACAAACTTTGGAATGCACAAAGTGTCCTTCATTTTTTTACCTGCAGTAATTTTTGTTTACTTGTATGGAACGCAATTATCTCGCGTAGTGCCGGTACCATCCATACTCAGGGGCGGGACGCG